>VMDR010018148.1:0-19438 GCA_007922815.1 Macrotus californicus | reverse complement strand
GCTAAGTAGAATTCCAAAGAAGCTGCTGGATAATCTATTTGGGAAAATTGGGGACATTTCATGGAAGACGTGAAGTTGGAGACTACATCAGAGCCTACTTTTTGTAGGTGGTGTTGGTGCCAAAGGTGGTTCCAGGCTAAGGAACAGAGTAATATTTGAATGCATATGGTAATATTGGGATATGAAGAATGTCAGTAATCTTTTCCTGTAGAAGGCCAGCTAGTAAATACAGGGTGTGACATAAGTAGGTTAACAGTTGTTCATATGGAAAATAATGCAGTAATTAATAAATGAGAATATAAGAATAACCTCTGTGTTTTGCGTACTCATAACTGTAAATCTACTTTTCCCCTACCCTGTATTTTAGGTCTGCAGGCCATAGAGTCTCTGTTTCAACTACTCAGCTCTGCTGTTGTACTGTGAGCTATAGGTAATAAGTAAATGAAAGGGGATTGGTGCTGTTTCAATAAAACTTTATTTACAAAAGTGCCTGATTTGGCTCATGGTCTATAGTTTGCCAACTTTCAGTCTAAAGAATTGAGAGCAAGGTACCTGGAGTGAATTGAAAATTGACTCATTAATGGAGAGCATTGAAATCTGGGCTAAATATTTTTATATATTTCTAGGGTAATGGAAAACCACTAAAGGATTATAAAGATAAAAACAATCAGAAAAATCTTAAAAAATCTTTTCTGATGATGTTGAGGATGAATGGAAGTGGAGAGAGAACACCAACTTATGAGATTATAATAAGTAGATTCTATTAAAGGTTAACAAATTTCTAATTCAAATGGTAGATGTGAAAAAGACTCTTCTCAATAGTTAATATGTATAATCCTTACTCAAGTGTCCCTTTTATCCCTCAGGATCTCAACAGAAAACAGAGGAGTACTTAAATTGGGCAATTAGAGTTTAGAAGAGAGACTACTTATAAAGATGATGGACAGAGTGTGGGAAAAGCATAAGGATAATATAACACTTTCAGCTTTATAAGAGTAGGTTGTTGGTCTCCCCAAGGTGGATTCTGGAACCCAGAAAGTAAGAGTGAAAGCAGGGAATGGTAGAACCTAAGCCCCACTCCTGGTGACGCCACAGGAACACAAAGGAATTATTATCTTTCCATCACTGTCCTCTCCTGCAGGTACTCCATATTGATCAAAACAAGCGGAAGTGAAGGGCAGGTGGACATGTGAGGCAGTGTGTATGGTTCGGTCTTCCAAAGCACGGAGTAGGAGGGAGAAGGGTAAAGAGTGCCCTTTGAAGGGAAAAAAATCGTTATGGCTGGGGACTGGGTGTACTGTCCTTGAAAAATAGTTTGGTAGATATTTACAGCTTTCTGAATATTCGTGTACTCCCCAAATTTGTCACTCCCCTTGTACCAAGTGAGGTCATGTGACTAGTTCTTCAAAAAATGGACTGCAGGTGGAAGTTACATATGTTACTTCTGGGTTCAGTCATTTAAGGAACAGCACTTAACCCCAAGGCTTCCTATTTTTTTGCTGTGGCAACCTGGGGGCCTTGTGTGTCAATGCAGAAGAGTAGGGGAGATGTAGATTGGGGCCTGACCTGCCTATTTGGTGGAGGAGAGTTGCCCGGAGAGCTACTGGGTCTGCAGCAGATTTTGCATCATGATAAATAAAACCCTGTTGTTGTTGTTGTTGTTGTGCTGAGGTTTTTGAGGGGTCATTTCTTCCTGCAGTATGGCCTGACCATCCCGACAATACAACTAGGAAACATCCAGCTGCAAGCATTGCACTCTCAAAAGGTAAGTGGCTGCTGTCATTTTGCTGAAGAAGAGTTTTTCAGGATAGGAGACTGTATGATTCCTTTTAGAAGGAAGACCAACCACCACTGGCAGGATCTCTCTTCCTGCAGGACCATACTAGGGGGATACTAATCCTGTCATCCTTGGATTATTCTCATTCTGAATGCGCCTCTTCCCCAAATTTCACCTCGCCACATTTCCCATCCAGGCGTAACTAAGTGAGGTACTTCAGGATTACTGTCTGGTGAAGGACAGAGGTCAATTGAATTGCTTGGCGTGACTGGAACAGAGGTTTTCCATTTGGAATCATCGACTCTGCCCTGAACTGTGGGAAGAGCCCGGGCGACTCTGCGGCCAGGCACCTCTGTGTTTGCATCTCACTCCAGTAACTTATGACCTCTGTGACCTTGTGTGCATTACTTAACTGACAGTCATTTATTTTCTCACTGGTCAGATGATAATACTTGCTTTGCAGGGGTATTATAAGCATTAAAAAAAGATATATGCTAAGAAAATAGCACAGTGGCCACTTGCTATATGTAGAAACTAAATGATTGATAATCTTCCTGATTTATGGCCTGGGAGAATTCAGTTAAGTTTGTGGCTTACAATATTTGAGTCTCAAGTCTTTACTTCTTGTTTGGTTATGTTGGCTGGGCCTCATTCCCCTACAGATTTGAGGGGGTTTTATAAAAATCACAACATATATTTTTGTGTGGAGAGTGTTCTACAAAATAATGTTCAATAGAAATGTAGAGCATTGCTTTGGTTAGGTTGTTTGACATAGTGGATCAGGAATTAGTCAAAAGATGGGGTTATTGGCCCCATCTGTCATCATTTTTAGATCTGTAATCATTGTTACCTAATTTACTCTCCCCAGTTCTCGTATCCTCATTATTAAAGTGGAAATAGGCAGGCCTCACTTGCCTGCACTCACAGAGTTATTATGAGGTTAAATAAAGTACAGATGAAAGGCTGTGGATATTTATTAGTTGGGAAAAGCTATTCCGGTTATTTCCATATTTAGCAGTGTCTTGCAGTTGACTAAATGTTGCTGAATGAAGATGGAAGAATAAACAAAAACGAAATGAAAGGAAATAGAAAAGACACTTGGGTTACAGTCAGTTTTCCCTGAGGACAGAGAAGCAAACATTGATGTCTACCAGCTTAGGCTACCGGAGAGTTATTAACAAGGTTGGACACAGTAAGTTAAAGCTACAAAAGTTCCACACTAGGAAGGATTTTGAATGTCAATGAATACTATCGTCTCCATCCATTAGGAAGGTGAGGACAGATGGTGGCAACGGCTCATGGATGGCAGCAGAGTTGGGGTCCCAACCTTTGTCTTCAAAAATTAGGATGAGTGCTGCTTGTATTCCACCAGGCAGCACCCTTTCTGGCTCCGTGATGTCTCTTTCGACCCTGAGATTGTGCAGAGTCTAGGGAAATGAACGTGGCCTTGTTAGCACCCATGTGGAGGAGATCTGGTCCATGTGTCTTGTTTTAAACCCACGAACTATACGCTCATCAACTTGTACACATCCTTCTCCTAAATAATCCCTGAGAGTATTTATGGTTGTGGTCTGCGAATTCAAGAGTGACAGGTGGATTCTTCCTTCTCTCAGACTCTGCCCCTTACTTCCAAGGTCTGGCGAACCTTCGTCAATCGAATAAAGGGTTTTGCCTGTGGTCTGTTCCAGGCGGTCTGGTGTTTCCAGGCATTTGTGGAGGTGCATGAGGCACAGGAGTGTTGTCACATTCTGCCACAGCTCTGTCATGACTGCACTCTCCCTGGTGCACTGCTCTTGTGTTAAGGATCTTAAGACAGCAACAAAGTTCGCTTCTGCGTCAGCCCAGCCCGTGACCTGTAAGATGAGAATGTCTGTGCTAAGAAAAACTGCTGAATTTCTGAAAGCATTGTTCTTGTTGGCAGGCCCACGGCCAAGTTCTAGCTCCTGACTCGCTGTTCTCTGTTATAGGTAACGTGTGAGAGTACGTGTGGGTGTACACGGACATGTGATTATTTGTGCAGTGGCTGGAAGTGCAGTGTGAATCTAGTGATGCTCCTTCTTGCTATCCGTGGTGTCTTACCACCAATTGGAAGCAATCCAACATTGGATTTCGGCATAGCTCTGAGGTATTTACTATGTAGGAAGCACAAATTGGGCTGTGCACGTTCTTTATATCCATTGGCCCTGCAGAACAATGGGGAAATTCACATTCCTCTTTACCTTGGATAGGATTATTGGTTGCTAGCTCAGAGAAGGTTCCAGACACTTGTTTACAGGCCCCTTCATATCAAAGTGTGACCTGAACCTGGGTCTTCACTGAAAATGCAAGCTGAAAAAGTTTCAAACATCCTCATGGAAAAACAAATTCAGTTTTACTTACTAATAGGCATGGGTATTTTTCATGAAAAGATGTCTTAAGAAAGAGAAACAGTTATTCTTGATTATATAATTGTAATAGCACCCTCAATATATCAAATACCCTTTCTCTGGGTCAAAATTTTCCTTTAGTCTTAGTAGTTTTGACCTACTTTGTGTGTGTGTGTGTGTGTGCGTGCGCGCATCCACGTTGGGCAAACTTAAAACTGATTATGAGTCCATTACTTGACAGAATTGATTAGATATGAATAACAGGGATTGTGGGCAAGGTATAGGAGGATGACTTCGTGTTTCTGGTTTGTGATGTTCCACACACTTGGTGGAGGGAGGGGCAGTGGGTTTGCAGAGGTATGAACATATGGGTAGCGTGTTGGGTAGTGTGTTGGGTAATAGCATCATGGACTGGAGGTACATTGATTGAGCCACCCTCTTTCCCATTCCCATCTGAACTTTATAACAACACAAAAATCCCAATTCTCCTTTCACTTTTTGACTTAGGTTTAAAAATTTTTTGCATTATTATTTCTAACCCATTAATCTAGTGACTTACTGGAGCTGGAGTTAGTGAGGGGATGGTTTTTGGTTTTCTCATATTCTGTGCTTTCAGGATATGGTGGGTTTGAAGTTCACTTCCCTCTGTAGCTCCTCCATTGCTGGGTGATCTTAGTTTAGGCTTTTGTTCTCACTTGG
This sequence comes from Macrotus californicus, assembly GCA_007922815.1. Taxonomy (NCBI): domain Eukaryota; kingdom Metazoa; phylum Chordata; class Mammalia; order Chiroptera; family Phyllostomidae; genus Macrotus; species Macrotus californicus. The sequence continues at coordinate 14,596 of VMDR010018148.1, read as the reverse complement.
GGCCTAAAAAATAAGACTAAAGAAACTAATCTACAACTGAGTGGTCCCAGCAAAAGCAAATTTCAATATTTCTCTTGTCAGATAAGCGAGATGAGGCCATTTAATGATATACTTTGCAGAAAATTGTGAAGGCAATAAAAGAAAGGGGTAAAAGATGAAGGGAAATAGTGCATTAAATCTTTTTTTAATTATACATTTTCAAAAGTTTGATTTGAGAATTAGGTGAGGGTGCAAGTCAATGCCTTTGATAGGGATTGGCAGGAGATAAAAAGAACCAGTGTGTGGTGAGTATCTTTTGATGACAAAAACAAATTCAGGTATCTGTGGTAACATTGTTTGTTTCCTTATTTATCTCCTCAACCATCCCTTCATCTACACAGAACCACTAAAGAAAAACCACCACATAGTCATCATGTTGCCCCAAATATCTCTTAGAGGGTCGACCTGAACATAAGATGGAAATTCCGTGACTGGAGCACTGCACGGCTCAGGCTGTGCTTTTGGCCACTGTTGAATATTGACCACTCTCATGGACCCACAATCTTCCTACTTAATTATTTTTGATGTGGGGAAACCTGGCCACAGCCTTCAAAGTCCAACCACTTTAATCTGTAATCAAGGCCAAGTGATTCTTGGAAACAATTCCTGATAGTAAGGATTTTTAAAAACATCAAATACATCACCTAATAATTACTCTTCAGTTTAGAATATCAAAAATTCCCTGGCAAGGAGCCCCACATGGTGTGGTTCAGTTGGTTGGAGTGTTGTCCCATGCATGAAAATGTCATAGGTTTGATTTCTGGTCAAGGGACATTTTTAGATTGTGGGTTTGATCCCCAGTCTGAGTGCACATGGGAGGCAACCAATGGATGCTTCTCTCTCACATCAAGATTTCTCTCTCTCCCTTCCTTTTTCTCTAAAAAAAACAATGAGAAAATGTCCTTGGGTGAAGATAAAAAAATTAAAATTCTACAAGGAATATGAAGAGATGTTTTCTTTTTATTTTTCAAAGATTGTATTTATTTATTTTTAGAGAGAGGAGAAGGGAAAGAAAAAGAGAAGGAGAGAAAAACATCAGTGTGTGGTTGCCTTTTGCACACCCCCTACTGGGCCCTGATGGGGAATCGAATCAGTGACCCTTTGGTTTGCAGGCCCACACTCAATCCACTGAGCTACACCAGCCAGAGCTAAAAGGATATTTCTTTGTAGGGTTGAAACTGAGCATTCTGTCCCCATTTCATAGATGAGATGTGGAGATGTGGAGCACACGTTCACCATGTTCTGAAAGGCCGACATTTTAGAGCTGCAAATAGCCAAAGACTTAGAGGAAACACAGACATATTCAGCTTGATATTTAGTTTTGTGGAGCCTGGGAGCTCCCATAACTCTGAATTTTGAAACCATCAGCATAAGCAGAGGTTCTATGATCTAAATAGATGTTCCCAATACCCTTTCTGAAAAAAGAAATAACAGCTTCATTTATCTACTAGTACATTGTACAGGGCAGAATCTAAAGTTTTTGCAACTGTCCAAACAGATTATTTTTCCAATTTGCCCTTAGTTTACAGTTTTATTTCTTCCACAAATATCTATTTTATGCCTATTCTGTACCAAAGTGTGGTCTAAGGCATTGAATAGTCATCAGGAAAATTTGACACCTTCAGGGAGCTCACCGCCTGCGTTATTTTCCTTTCTATAATAAAAAAAAATCTGCTGCAGTTTCTGTACCTTTTTTCATGTCAATTCATCTTTGTCTCCCACTGTAACTGACATCATTATGTGGGTGATGCTTGAACCCCTATCAGGACATTTAAAATCTCTCCTTCACTATGATCTAAGATTTTCAACTTTCTGCTTTACATATATCTCAAGCTCAAACTCTCATAGGCTATCCACACAAACTTCTCCTCTTCTCCACCAATCAAATTCTCCTCCTAACTTCCTCTTTCTCTTTGTGGCACAACATTCCTCCAGCTCCCTGGCTGGGTGCCATTCTCCTCAATGGACTCCTATATGTAGCCTGTCAACAGATTTCCCCATCAGTTCCTTTCTCCATCCCCACTGCCATTTCACTCTGGTTTAACTTAGCAGTATCTCTTGCCTGCTCTGTGGTGGTCTCCCATTGGATCTCCCATCTCTATTCTCTCTTCCCTCTTGATCATCACACACATTGCAGTTTACTCTTTCCAAAACACATTTTCCTCCATTGTTATTTTGCTCAAATGCCTTCTTTGATTCCCCTTTATCTACAGATAAATCCTAAGTGAAGTAATATTGATTTTCTGGCTATAACCTCTTAACTTTGTCCTTATCATCCATGGTTCTATATATATGTATCATCCTTACCAATCTACAAAGTCACTCTCCACAAACACATAGTCTGCTGTGTTATGCTTGAACCTGTTCCTGTCATAAATGTTTCCTGTTTTGTCTTTCTCTCAAATTCTGGTTTAAGGTTTGGAGTTCTTCACAAAGCTTATGACAGACCTCCTGTGGAACCATTAGTTCTGAGGTAAACCTCACCTGTCCTGACAGTGCTCGTATTCAGGACTCATACTCTATGCACCTGCAGGCTGAAGGGCCTTCATTGCACAGGTCAGATGGTTCTGTATCCGCCTTCATTTGTCACACAGTGTCTAGCCGAACATGTTGCCGTATCGGGTATTTCAGGATATTTGATAAATTAAAAGGATAAATTAATTAATGGGAGATAGGAAATGAAGTGGGTATGTAAGGGCTCTGAGGTCAGAGGTCTGGTTTCAAATGCAGGCTTCACCTCATACCACCTGTGTGACCTAAAGCATGTTACTTAGTCTCTGCACACCTCAGGATCGGTACCAACAAAAGGATGGTATTCGTGCCTAGCTCCTGACGTTGCTGTAAGGAGTGGTCATGTAAAATGCTCAGAGTAAGGCCTGGCACAGAGGGGACACTCGGTAAGGGGGAGCAACCACTACTGCTGTTGCTATCACAGTTGTTAACATTCAGAGAAAATGAAGTTCTGTGTAAACTGGAGTAACTGAAAGAAGCTTCCTGAAGAAGGCAGGGCAGGAACTTGGGTCGGGAATGATGGACAAGAGACGAGGACATGTTGTGTTTTGTTTTTCTTGGAATCTTCTCAGAGCCAGTCATCAAAATAGTGTTATTGACCATCCGCCATAAAGATGGTACTGCTTTTCACTCTCTAAGTTCTTTTATTAATTAAAACAATGATGACTGTTGAGGATCCTCTGCTACAGGACATTTTTATCTTCCTGCACCTGGCCCACATTTTTAGTGAAGGCCATTAAGACTCAGAGTTCAGGGCTGCCTCCCGTGGCTTCCTGCTGCCAAAGCGTCTGCTCTCAGCCTTGCTCAGGCTCAGCTCAGGAAACATCTGCAAGGGCGGATTCACAGTGACACAGTCTCAGCATCAGAACGCCTGGCCCGGAGCAGCCTGCTGGGCTCACCTCTGACAGAATGCAAAGGGGAGGCCCAGGAAGGAGAGCTGGGGGCTGGGCTCATCACCTGGGTAGGAGGGCTCAGATGACGCGATCCTATTGTCTAAGGACAGCCGGCTGTTGTTTTGTGTTTGTTAGTAAAATAAATAAGGCTTTCGTTTCTATGGTAATGTCTGAGCCACCTGCTGAAAGGTGACTTGATGGTCCCACTTGGCCTCATTGCCTGGGCTCTCAGCCTGAGAGGGTTATGGAGCAAGTGGGAGACTAATGACTTGCCCAGCTCCAGCCTAATGAATAGTTTTGGTTGGGAAACTTCCTGGAGTTGGCTGGGATAACTGCATCCACGCAGCTTGATTGCAGAGGCTATTTGAAGTTCATTTTTGTGATCCTCAGAGGGAAAGGCCAGCTGAAGGAAGCAGATTTTCCTCAGACACCAAGCATGGTTCACTTACATTACACCGCAAGACACAGTAGCAGTTCCCGTAACTCTGTCCCCACAAGAGCCACGTCTGCAAGAGGGTAGCAGAGCTGTCCTCTCAGTGGCTTGGTGTCTTGCACCTACGTGTTTCCTGCTTCTCTTCCAACTCTTGTCTTTCCTACTGTGAAGGGGTTTAGCTCAAGCTGGAGGTAAGAAAAGATTTCAGAAGATTTCTGTGTTCAGAAAACAGCTTTCTCTCCATCTCCACCTTCCTGTGCACCTGAACAGCAGAGGGAAGATTTCTTTCTCCCAGTGGCCTCAGAAGCCACTGGTGTTCTTCTGAGACCTGAAAAGTAGAACAAATTTGTGTTTCTGGGATGTTTGACCTTAGCTATGCCCAAGGAGTCCTGAAATGGATTTCTTAAAGGGGTGAATGACAGTCCAAGGAAAGGGTGGCTTGGTCAATACATGATTTATAACCAGGGATGGAGAAAGGAGGTCTGAGCTGTTTAAGCTTCAGGTTTTCTAAATGCATGCCGAGGAGCTCAACTTTACTTTCTTCTCGGTTTAGACCTCTGCAGGCAGTGTGTTTCCCTTTGATATGAAAATATGCACGTGAATCCAGACGCTGGAGGACCTGCCAGCCTTGGCACCCACGGCTCTGGGAGGAAGTTTTAGGTTGAAAGAGGGAGAGCAGAATTCATCTGGTCTGATTCTACTTCCTCCTCACTTCCATGGGAAGGTTTGTTTCTCTTCTGATGTTCTCTTTCCCATCTCCCATTCTTGTCAGTGCTTAGGAAAATTCCTTTCCATTTTCAAAAGCAAAATAAACAAAACTGCTGTGCAGGCTTGCCGTGCTGCTAAAGTACATGAAGAAGTAAAATGTATAAGCCTTAAAATTAAAGTGAGCTTTGGGAGATGGATGCTCTGTGCCCTGCCTATGAATAATTCAGATAGGGAGATTCTGTCTGTTTCCTAAGTGGCTTTTAGGTGGACTGAAAGAAGACATTGGATGGGATTTCAAGCAACAGAGCCAAGGTCAGGGAAACAACCAAGACAATCGCCAGGGACTTGCTGCTGCGTTTCCTCAGAACGTGGGGAATTTTGAGGCTTTTAAGTCATGAAGCTAAAGGTTGTTTTTCAAAGAACAGTATTCATTTTTGAAGACTATGTGCTTATTCCAACTGTGGATACTAAACCTTCCCAAGACTCATCTTTGGAAAAATCTAGAGACAAAGCACTGGAGCCATAGCACCCCTACAGTCAGCAGATTTTTCAAGGCCCTTAGATAGTATTTGAGACTAGGAAGAAAAATGACTGGCCACCAAATTCAAAGACAAAGCAATAAATAAAAAATTAACAAATGTATTAATTATGATCCCAGTCTATAACAATACAATACAGAGACGATCTACACATATAGTAGTGAATTTATGTAAGGCAGAGGCACGCTATCATATGTTTGATGCACTATGATGTAGGGCTCAAGCAGGTAGAATGATTAAACTGTCACAAGGTTACACAATGGACCTGTTGCAGGTCTAGCTTACGAGGCATCATTTCAGACTGCTGCCTTGCAAAAGAATTGAGCTGCATAATGGTTAAGAACTCAGGTTCCAGATTCAGACCTACTTTTAATTCAGGATCTTTATATCACCTGGAGCAAGTTCTTTATCTCTCCCAGATTCTTCTCCTCATTAATCAAGTAGGAACAAAAGTAATGGTATTCATAGTTTTTTGTAAAGGAGAAAAGTCATTTGCATAATACCTGGAACATAGAAAAGACTCAGCAAAGTTTGATTGCAATTATTTTTCTTCTGTTGGCCTAAAATTGTTTGTCCTGTGTTATTGCTGTTAATTCATCATGCTGAGCTCTAACTGAGATTTAAGGCTGTCTCTGGATAGCAAATTCATACCTAAAAGAAAAAAGGTGAACCACTAATAAGGGTATTTGGGACAATATGTTTCGGGTTTGAAGGTGATTCTAAATGATAAGCTGTCCAACTATCCTCTGCGATGTGGATACCACTTGGAGTCATACAAAATACCTCTTTAATCAGAACATGCTCACTTGGCTGGTTTATTCAGGCACTTTTGGTTTAAAGAACAAAACTCCATATAAGAAATAACTGTATTTTGCCATGTATAATGCACACTCACATTTTTGCCTCAAACTTTCAGGAAAAAAATCTTTTGTTTTAAGTTTTAATTCAAATTTCATTTATTTATATTTAGAAACAAACTGATGATCATATTCCAGGGTATTATTTTTCATACAGATGTTGTTATTGCTTTCTAGAGTTATACTTTTAATGCATAAGCATAAATAAAATATTTAAAAACATTTGTATAGATACAGAATTAGTACCACACAAGTATAATATGCATCCTTATTTTTCCCTCAAAATTTGAGCAAAAAAGTGTGCATTATACATGGCCAAGTATGGTAGCTACATTTCTTTTTAAGTGGCAATATCATTTGGAATGACAGCTCCATAAAATCTAAATGTCTTCCTAAAGTTTTTCCCAGACCCATCATGCTTTCTCATACCTGTCTCTTTACACGCATGTCACAGCCTTCCTGCCTTCTTCTTAGACTGCTTGCTCTTTCCCTTTGTCCGACACGCTCCTCTTCATTCTCACACCTTCTCAGATGTATCTCCAAAGAAACCTTCCCTAAAGGCACCAATTTGCATCAGGCTCCTTGCTCTTAAACTTCCTAGAATAACATCTACTTCCTATCATATTGTATCGCATCTGAGGTTAGTGTCGGATCAAAATTAACAGATGTTTAATTAAATATCTACAAAGTGTTGTATTATTTAAACCTGGTCTACTACAACTTAGTTCATGCAGCTATACATGAGGTCTGTCCAGAAAGTATCCATCCGTGTTCTATGAAAAATAGAGGCATGTATTGAAGAAGATATAAGAGACAAGAAACATCGCACATAGGACAATGACACCTCAGTCCTGTTCAAAGTAGGCACCTTAGGACCTCATACAGTTCTCCCAATTGCCATCAGCTGCCCCATTGTATTTTCCTGAATGTCAACTGATGGTCTCAAATCTCTCCTCTTTCAAAGGTGATTTTAGTTTTGGGAAAAGCCAGAAGTTGCAGGGTCCCAAATCTAGGCTGTAGGGAGACTGAGTCACCTGGGTAATTTGATGTTTTGCCAAAAAACTCTGCACAAGACATGAAGCACGAGCGGGTGCGTTGTCATGATGAAGCTGCCAATCACCAGTTGCCCATAGCTGTGGCCTTCTGAATCATCCGAATAGTTTCCCCGGAAGAATGTTCAAGCTAAACACAAAATTTGATGCAGATTCATTTCTCTACTCGCTCAGTCATTTTGAATGCAACAGCCACACAGTGCACACGCTCACTCAACGGTGTCTACCACCCTCACTGACTAGTAGAGTGAGTTGTCACTGTCCACACCTGAGCATTCCAGTCCACTCTCGTTGGCTGCCAGGTTACATCAATGTCACGTAAACCACTCTCGTCATATTAACAACGGCTGGACTTTTTCAGCCTGAGCTCGGTATATGTCATATTCAATATATGATTTAGGGGTATTTTAATATGAAGTGAAAGAGAAGATCTACAAAATAAAAGTGCCTCAGGCCTGTGAGGGTCTTAAAAGACAGAGATGTTTAATGATAAAGCACTTAAAAGGTTTATTCAAGAATAGTATAGAATAGTGAATATCCTGTGACCCTAAGGATGAAGCTGTTTGGGGTTGAATCAATTTTCTCCTGGGTACTAATCCGGTGAATTAGGCAAGTCATTTAATTCCTCTAAGCCTTCCTCTCCTCATCAGAAACATTGAAAAGATAATAGTAACAAAGAGAGGCTCCCTTTGAGGTCGGGTGGCATGTTACATGTACTGTGATGTGCTGTTCACCCGACATACGGCAGGTTCTCAGGAAACAGCTCTGTCAGGAAGACCCAGTCAGCCTTGTTGACTGCTGTGTCCACAGTGCCTGGAATAGTGCCTGGAAACTCGTCACTTCTCGTTAATATTTGTGGACAAAAATGCTGATTGGACTGTGTCAAGCTGTATGTTCTGTTTCTGATACCATTCAGGGAGTCACCAAGTGGAAGCACACATCCAGACTGTCCCATAGCCGCCTTGGTGCCTGTCTCATCTCTTCAATTCACCGTTCACTTGAGAACCAGAGTGTTAGTTCAGTACAAACACAATTTCCACACCCCCTTTATTCAATTATTTAATGCTTCTCCAGTAGATTGAGGACAACGTCCAGGCTCTGGGATGACATTCAAGGCCTCCTGGGGCCTGGGCTGTGCCCGGAAAGCCACGATCCTCTCTTGCCCCCGTCATGCTGCCCTCGTGGCTGTCTGAGCTGTCCGAGCCCCTCTGTCCTCTGTCCCTGGATAGGCTGTTTCCTCAGATCCTGTGTCCTCTCGGTTCTCAGTCTACATCCCCAACACCCCCAGAGTCTGTCATCATTATAAACTCAGCTCTGATATTGTCTCCTCTGTGAAGATATTTTGGATGTTCTCATCAATCCCAAGCAATTTTAGGCTTTTTGTTCACATCTGTATTTTATGCACATATACATACATGTGTGTGGGCACGTGCGTGACTCCACACACACACACACATCCAATGGTACGTCAGGGTCTATTGTTTTCAATGTGTCTATTACCCACTCTAAGGTATTATTCCTCAAAGGAATTACCTTGCCATCTAATATAGTGTCTGCCATAAAGAATGTGGTACACATTTATGGGTTTTAGACAGGTTATTTCGTGATGATGCTGACATAGTTTCTTTTTCTAGTATTTATTGCTACAGCTCTCTGACTTTAGGTTTGCATGGAGTAGGTCAGAGGGAGGGATACAGAGGAAACTGGCCCCAGGGCTAGCAACCAGTGTCTACCCTGCCTCCATCTGCAAGTAAGAATGCACGGCTGGGGTGGAGAGCTCATTCCTGGCATTTAGTTCTTTTTGGTCTTCGAAGCTAATCTGAGAAATAGGGATATGTCCATATCTGCAGCTCAGACTTTCAATCTCCGTTTCCTATGCCAAGGCTGTTTTTCCCAGACATGGTGGCATAATACAGTAAGGAGGCCACTGGGACGGACAGGAGAGTTGGGTGCAGAATTCAGCAGGTCACTTGAGCCCTCCGGGCCTCCTTTTCCTCCTCAGGTAAAGGTGGGTTTGTGGGTGCTTCCTCTAGCTTTGACATTCTTGTGCTATCTGGTGACCGTGGTGCTGATAAGGATGATCACAGAGTGGCAGTTGCCTTGGGAGAGGTCATCGATGAGTTCAAGTCCTCCAGGCAGGCTCTTGCCTCCTGTGGCATAAAATCAAAGAGGGCATGTTTTGCTAATGTGCTTTATCTTGCCCATCAGCTCTGGGAACTAATTCCACCGGGTGATCATGGTTAGCGGCCTCCTCATCTGAGGAGATCAATCCCAGGGGCAGCTGCCCTCTGACCTGCTGGCTGGCCTGTGCATCACTCACCCTGTCACCAGTCCCAGGACTGGCCCCCTGCCTGCCAGGAGCTCCGCAGTCTGGAGCAGCTGAGCCAGGAATGAAACAGGATGCCTGCTGGGAGAGGGGGCAGGGTGGAGACCATCAGGCCCGGCGGATGATGCAGCCCAGACCAAACACACACACAGGCTCAACTTAAGTGCCTGAAGACATGGGGATGCATCATAATCAGGGACAAAGAGAGGGGCTAGATGGGCCCCTGGGAGGAAAGAGTCTGGCTGTTGGTTACCCAGACACTAGGGGAAGATCATGGCTCTGCCAAAGGAAACAATCAAGGCAAGAAGCGCCGCCATGGCTGATGCGTTGGTGGCTCCAGTCACCTCTGCCTGTGTTTCCCATTCATTGCAGGGCTCTGACTGCAATAACAAACAAGGAGCAGCCAAGATCTCAGTTCCTGACAGGTTCCATAGTGGCAGAGATCAAACATCCCAGTAAGCCAGCCTGGGCTAGAGTATGATTTCACAAGGAGCTCCTCCCAGTGGATAGAGCCTTGAGAGTTCTTCTGGAACAGCTGTGGGGCCGGAGGGCTTGACGATAAATTCCTCTAAAAGGAGTTCATGCATTTTTGTTTACGTTCCCTCAGGGGTGCCGGAATGCTCCCAGAGAGTCAATGGTGAAGGTAGAAGATGGGGAAATGGTAGAAACTAAAGCAGTGAGGGAAGAAAGGACTTGGGCAAGGTCAAGAATGAATGAATGAACAAAGCTATAAATGATAGTGATTTTAGGTGGGAACTGGGCTTTGCAACTGTCTTGTGACCTTGAGCAAGATCCTGGTCACACTAATTGAGATTTGGTTCTCTCATCTGTGTGGCAAATGAAAGGAACTCCCTATCATATTCAGTTTGGAAACAGATAACAAATTGAAGAGTTTGTAATATTACAAACACAGATGCACATCAATTTTAGTCTTTCCATTTACCAACCTATTAGATGAGGGGGAACCCCCCAAAACCGAAATTTATTGATAAAAAATTGAGTCCTTATTCTTGCATGTTTAAATTTCAGTCACCTTCAGAGTACTCTTCATTTGATACAGTACACTTATTGAGACTTTTTTCCACTGCTCAGAACAGTTTTTGAACTAATCGATTTTGATGCCGTTTAGTGCTTCTGCTGTTTTTTATTTCACTTCTTTCACATTGGCAAAACTTTGGGGACAGTTTTTATCTGAGGAAACAAATAAACAAAAAAGTCGCTCGGGGTGAGATCAGGTGAATAGGGAGGGTGGGACAAGGGGGTCATGTCATTTTTGGCCCAAAACTGAACACTCAGTGTGGTGTGAGCAGATGTGCTGGTAAATCACCCATCATGAAATGAGCAAACACTTTGGAACTAGTCTTCAAAAAAGTTCACTGAAACCAAACACAGCCTCTCACAACAATGCCAGCTGGTACACTAATGCAGATGGGTTCCTAGAACACTCACCTCACAGGTGAAGCCTGTACTACAAGGGGCCCACCTTCCAGAAGATAATTCCATTTTTTTGTTCCCCCTTGTATAATATAACACATTCATCCTGCAATAGGGATGATTCTTCTATGGGGAGCAAGGCAGAGATGAGGGGGAAAAGGAAAAAGAAATCCTAGAAATTCTAACCGTGCCATATTTCTATAAAGCACATGTTCACCTCCCCTGAAGTTCACCCACAAAGGCAGGGCTCCTTGTCTGAGTTTCTGCGAGTCCTGGCAGTAGCTACCCTCAGGCTCCAAACTCCAGAGAACCCAAAGGTAAAACGGGATTGCAATGGTCCTCAGCTCCACAGATGAAGAAGAGGGCAACAGGCTCTGTGTGTATCTCTCCAAGTTCAGCATCTTCAATTCTGACTCAGGACAGCAGTAGCTCATTCCAGAGACTGAAACATCTTCTTAGGTTCCAGCCCATCGTTCCCAAAGCCCTTCACTCTTTGGGCTGCTTTCTTGCAGGTAAACTGGAATGGGGTTGCCTCCCAGGCTGGGGTAAATCAGTGCCCGTGGACTCTGTTTGAGGAGTGGCCTCAGAGATGCTTATAGAACACAGTAAACAGGACATGGAGGAAGTTGGGAGCTGGACTTGGGCTGTTAACAAGGCCCCCCACACCCCATTGTCAGGAAATGTGGGGAGCTGAGGGCCACTGAGCACACAATGATGCAGCAGGAAGTGGCCTTTATAAATACCCAGGGGTCAGGGCCAGGCCCAGCAAACAATAGGGAAAATGATGATGGAGGGGAGTGGGTGTGGGGGGGGAGGGAAGCCAGGATGATTCCATCAATGACAATAGCTGAGCAGGCAGTTGGTGCGGGGGAGGGGATGCAGAGGGAGGCCTGGGGATTGTGAACCAAACAATACAAATCGCCAGGGGATTCAGTAGCCACAGCACAGGGCAGGAGATCCTGTAAATAGCCCCCCATATGATAGTAGGTGCCATTGTTCTTTCAAGAACTTTTCCCCGGCCCCTACGTGTCAAAGATCTCGGTTTTGCTTCATTTACCGGAGGCTACTCTGGCTTTCAGAAGATGCTATTTCTCACTACTGGTGAGAGTGGGCTATTTGGCCACATATTCTTCCTTGTATTCATCCTTTTAAGCCAATCAGCACCAAACAAAGCTTGAGAAAAACCTGATGTAGAAGGACAGAGGGCAACAAGTGATACTCTTAGATCTGCACTTTGCTTTTATGTCCCTGGGTCCAGTTGGTGTGGTGCATGGGGGCAGATAGATTGGAGGGAGATGCATGTAAAGAGAATAGAATTTTGCAAATGAAACCAAATGTAAAGGCCATGGGAAAGGCCATTGACCAATATAGGGTTCTTTGTCACTTGTTCAGCATGCTGGTCAAGCGAGTGAGTGACTATTTGTAACTCTGCCTAAAGGACCTAGATTATTTCTTTTTTTAAAAGATTATATTTATTTATTTTTAGAGAGTGGGGAAGGGAAGGAGACAGAGAGGAATAGAAACATCAATGTGTGGTTGCCTCTCATGCACCCCTTGCTGGGGACCTGACCTGCAATCCAGGCATGTGCCCTGACTGGTAATCAAGCTGGTGACCCTTTGGTCTTCAGGCCTGCGCTCAATCCACTGAGCCACACCAGCCAGGGTGAACCTAGATTATTCTTTCATGGGACAGTTCTTAGTTCTTTCCATGATAAACTGTGATTGGGGTAAACCACTTAAATCCTTTGGGCTTTAATTTCCCTTCACTACATAAGATTTGTCATTGAATATCTAGCCTATGAGATGCTAAACTAAGGAAAAATATTTTAGATTAACCAATTTTTCATTTTTCTCAGCCATTATCCTGTTGGAAGTTTATCTTCTATCCTGACTTGTAGACTGTGGGAAATGAGTACATATTTCATTTGTTCCTGGAGCATGCATGATTGCCCAAAACTCAAGGAATGATACAGCAGAGAAGTTGTCATCAAATGGCATTTTTAATCTTGCCAGGTGTTTATAAGTAACAGAGTGATTTCCATATACAGAGACGGCTGTGACATATGACTATACCTCCAGTAGAAATTGTAAACTCACCAGACAGAATGTTCTCTGTATCAGTTATCATTCTATTTTCCAGTACTTCTTTGTAACTATGATTTAACATTTAATTGGGTAATTAATTATGTTAGAGTTATTTATTTCTTCAAAGTGTAAGCTTTGCAGAGGTAAGTGCTGTGTCTCTCCTGTTAAAATGGTTTTCCTGGAGCTCAGCAAAGTTCCTCCCCTGTAATCGGTCCTTAATTAATATTTATGGAGTGACTAAGGGAAAGGATGCTCTCTTGCTGATGGGTGCCTTCCTCTGTGTAGTCTCTACAAGCAGCCAACTGGAACCTGTGATTTGGGCCATGCTTCTTGCAGGGGCCTCTGCACAGTCCTCCAGGTCTTGGAATGGCTCTACCACTGGCGCGTCTTCAGGGTGCCGTCCCTGCAAGGTTCGCTGTGCCAGGTGTGTCTCCGAGGGCAGGGAAGCTATTCTTAAATATCTCGTGGCATGTAAAATAAAGTGTTGTGTAGCCAAGAGAGAAATAAAAGATGTGCAAGATGTGGAGCCCTGGCTGATGGGGCTTGGTTGGTTGGAGCACCATCCTGTAAACCAAAAAGGTCCTGGGGTTCGATTCCTCATCGGGGCACATGTCTAGGTTACGGGTTTGGTCTCTGGTTGAGGCAGGTATGAGAAACAACTAATCGATGTTTCTCTCTTGCATTGATGTTTTTCTCTCTTTCCCTCCTTTCCCCTCTCTCTAAAATCAATAAGTATGTCCTCAGGTGAGGACAAAAAAAAATTCAAATGGAGGTTAAGACCCTTTATATCTATTTTAAATCATTTAGTATTTAAAACATATACTTAAAAAACATAAGACTTACCTTTTGAGAAAAGATTGAACAAAAAGTCAATTGAGACCTGGCTAAGAGTATTCTATATATAATGTTTTCTCTTTTATTTATTTTTTATTGTTGTTCAAGTACGGTTATCTCCATTTTCCCCCCACCACTCCTCTTTCTCCACCCATCCCTACCTCCCACCCTTGATCCTACCCCCCTTTGGCTTTGTCCATGTGTCCTTTATACATTTTCCTTGATGACCCTTTCCCTTTTTCCCCTCATTATCCCCACTCCCCTCCCCTCTGGTTACTGTTAGTTTGTTCGTTATTTCAATTCTCTGGTTATATTTTGCTTTCTCGCTTGCTTTGTCGATTAGGTTCCACTTACAGGTGAGATCATGTGGTATTTGTCTTTCACTGTCTGGCTTATTCCATTTAGCATAATGCTCTCTAAATCCATCCATGCTGTCATGAAGGGTAGGCATTCCTTCTTTCTTTCTGCTGCGTAGAATTCCATTGTGTAAATGTACCGTACTTTTTTGATCCACTCATTTGCCAATGAGCATCCAGCACTTGGCTATTGTAAATTGTGCTGCTATGAACATTGGGGTGCATAGGTTCTTTTGAGTTGGCGTTTCAGGATTAACCTTCATATACTTTCTGGTAAGCAACTTTCTATTAAGATATACCAAAAGCCTTAAAATATTCATATTCTTGAACCTATGAATTTTATTCTTTCATAAAAATGTGGACAAAAATTTAAAATCAAAGACATTTATCATAATTTTATAGTAATAATTTTAAAAAGTAGGAAATAACTTTTCTCTTAACAGGAAATATTGAATTAAATTACTGTATAAAATAATAGAATATTATGGTGTTATTAATGACATTAATGGTATCATTAAAACTACTTTTA
>VMDR010018147.1:0-19439 GCA_007922815.1 Macrotus californicus | reverse complement strand
TGAAGTCAGTAATTTTAATAAATATTTAAAAGTATACAGCTTTAAAAGTTTTAATAAAATATTTCAAAGTATTTTTTAAAAAAGCAAATTCACAGAATACCTTTATACTGTGACTAAAAAGACAGCTCCTAAGATAAGCATCGTATGTGTATAAAGCAATATTACCTCTAGAGGCAAGAGAATCCGTGCAGCTGACCTTAACAGTAGTGTGGGTGCTGTCATAGCTGTCCCGATCATCTCCTTCAGTGTCCCCTGAAAAGAAATGAAGGACCCACCGGCATACTCTTTATTCTAATGCTTTAAAGATCTGAATTAAAAAACAAAAGCAAGCAATTCAACATTAAAATGAATCTTTAAAAAAATGTATGTATTTATTTTTAGAGAGAAGGGGGAGAGAAACATCAAGGTGTGGTTGCTTCTCATGCACCCCACACCACGGAACCTGGCCTGCAACCCAGGCACATGCCCTCACTGGGAATCGAACCAGCAATCCCTTGGTTTCCAGGCCAGCACTCAATTCACTAAGCCACACCAGCCAGGGCTAAAATGAATCTTTTTAACTATTATATATACAATTGTGCTTTATTATGTTTAGTATTCTGTGTCATGAAGTTTTAAATAAGCTAAAATTAAGCTCATTTATTTTATGTTCTCTAAGGGATATAATTATATTCCAAACAAATATTCATAGTAATATCTGTAAGATTATATTCTGCGGCTTTGATATAAAGTAAAAGAAATGAGTATTAAGTAGTGGAAAATTTTTACCTTATTGACTTGACTTTATTAGTGCGTGAACCCAGACAAGATTAGTGCATGCACGAGTGTCTGTTTTTGCGTGCGTGTGTTTGAGAAGGTTATACAGACACCCATACACAAACATTTCAGCCTGCAGGTGACCAATTTCAGGTTATGGTAGGCCTAAAAATGGACTAAACTGTACTGTACTATTCAAACACAGACTCATTATGAGAATTTGGAAAACTTTTAATAAAAATAGTCAAAAGCCAGCACATGTCAGAAACTGAAAATAACAGCTTTGCTTAAAATTATTAACTCAGATAACAGATGCTTAAAATGCACATAAAGGCTATCAATACTCATTCCATACTATTTCATCTGCCCATTTGGCAGTTCTGAAAGGCATGAATACTTTTTTCCGGAAGAAAAAGACACTATTTTCTGCTCTCACTCTTAGGTAACCATCAAAATTGTTTACAACATTAACAAAAAATTAGAATATACTGTATGCCATTTTAAAAGAAAATACCTTCTTCAGAGAAACTGGACTTCTGTTGGACACTGGTGGCTTCTAGAAGAGAAAAGCATACATGTATGTGACATCAACAGCTAAAGCTTAAGTATAAATTAAGAGCACCTAAATTAAGGACAGTAAACAAACACACACTGAACTATGTTTTAGTTAAATCAAGAGAGTCTAATATTTCCCTCCAGACTTTCAGAAATAAGGCTGACACAAAGTCAATTCAGAAAGTTAGTTCTTCCTTCACCCACAGGTCTGTGTGTGCTCTACAACGTAACCTGTGTGTGCGGCACTAAATTCTGTGTTGATAACTATACTAGTCCCTATAGGTACTACTTTAAAGAAGAAAAACCTTCACATCTGTTACCTGATTCCCATAAACTTGTAAGGGAACCTATTTATTTATAAACATTTTATTTATTTTTAGACAGAGGTAAGGGAGGGAGAAAGAGAAGAGAAACACTGATGTGTGGTTGCTTCTCACACATCCCCCACTGGAGACCCAGCCCGCAACCCAGGCCTGTGCCCTGACTAGGAATCGAACCGGCGACCCTTTGGTCCGCAGGCTGGTGCTCAATGCACTGAGTCACACCAGCCAGGGCGGAATCCACTTTTTAGATTAAGGCTCGACTGTACAAAGTGACTTGTCTAAGGGTGTCAGGACTAACCAGTGATAGGGACGGACTTCAACACTGGCCCTTCTGATTCCCCGTCTATTACCCTTTTACTACTCCATCGGTCTTGTTCATAGCTGCACACGGTCAGCACTCAAATTTTTTTAATTAAAATTATTTTTTAGAGCAGTTTAAGGTTCGCAGCAAAGTTGAGAGAGGTGTTCCATATGCTCCCTGCTCCCACAACCTGCAGTCTCCCTATTCTCAACATTCCCATCAGAATGGTACATTTGTTTAAACTGATAAACCTACATTAACAAATTACTATCTCCCAAAGACCGTAATTTACACGGGTCCACTCTTGGTGGTGCTGATCTACGCATTTAGACAAATGGATCCATCACCCTGATACCACACATTATTTTCACTGCCCTAAAAATCCTGTGCTTCTCTTCATTCGTCCCTCATCCCCGGAACCTTTGGCAACCACTGATCTTTTAAGTGCGATCTCAACAGTTTCGCCTGTCCTTGAATATCATGTAGCTGGAATCAATAGTCTGTACCCTTTCCAGATTCGTTTCTTTCACTTAGTAATGTGCACTTAAGGGTCCTCCATGTCCTTTCATGGCTCATTTCTTTTCAGCAATAACACGCCAGTGTGTGGACACAGCAGTTTGTTTATCCATTCACCCGCTGAAGGACATCCTGGCTGCTTCAAAGTTTTGGCAATTATGAATTATGCTGCTATAAATGTGTGTGCAGTTTTTCACGGGGACATCTTTTTAACTTTTCTGGGTGCATATCGGGATGTGACTGCTGGACCATACAGTAAGAATATGTTTAGTTTTATACAAAACTGTAAAGCCTCCTTCAGAGGGGTTGTACCACGTGGCACCCCCACCAGCAATAAACACGAGCCTATTCTTCCACATTCTCGTCAGCATTTAGCGTTGTCAGTGCTCTGCATTTTGGGCATTTTAACACGTACCTAGTGGTATCTCATTCTTGTTTTAAATCGCATTTTCCTGATGACATGTGAAGTGGCTTTTCACAGGCATATATTCACATGGATTTTTGCCATCTGTATATCTTCTTTGGTGAGGTGTCTGGTTAAGATCTTAGGCCCATTTTAAAATCAAACTGTTTTCCCATTGTTGAGCTTTAAGAGGTCTTTGTATATACAAATAGTCCCTTATCAGATGTCTTTTACACAGCAGAAGTTTTTGAAAGAGTTTAGCTTATCAATGGTTTATTTTATGACTTGTACCTTTGGCTTATAGAAAAAAGTCACCATTATACCCAAGGCCATCTAGATTTTTTCCTGTTATCTTCTAGTAGTTTTATAGTTTTGTGCTTCCACTTAGGCCTGTGATCCGTTCTGAGATAATTTTTCTAAACTTATGTTTTTTATTGTTGTTCACGTACAGCTGTCTGCCTCCCCACTCCACCCCTCCTCATGTTCTGAGGTACTTTTTGTGAAGGGTGTAAGGTCTGTGTCTAGATTCATTTTTCTGGCATGTGGAAGTCCTGTTGTTCCAGCACCATTTGTTGAAAGGACTCCTTGCTCTCTTATATCATCTTTGCTCCTCTCTCAAAAAACCCAGCTGACCACACGTGGGCCTATCTGTGGGCCCCTATTCTGCCCCACTGATCGGTGTGTCCACTCTTTCGATGACACCATGCCATCTTGATTACTGTGGCTTTACAGTAAGTCTTGCGTACTGTCCCCCCCTCTATTCTTCACCTTCAACATTGTGTGGGCTGTTTTAGGTCTGCTCTCTCCTCACATAAACTTCAGAGACTGTCAATAGTCACAAAATAACTTGCCAGGATTTTGATTGGAACTGCACTGAGCCTACAGGTTCAGTTGGAAAGAAATGACATCTTGACAATATTGAGTCTTTCTATCCATGAAAAGGGAGTATCTCCCCCACTTATTTAGTAGTTCTTTGATTTTATTAATTGGTTTTGTAGTTTTCCTCAAATCTTGAACACCTTTTATTAGATTTATGTAAGTATTTCAATTGGGGGAATGCTGATAGTAATTGTATTTTGTTTGCAATTTTAAGTTTCTCTTGAGGATTAGTCACGATGGTGGCAGAGCAGGTGGAAGCTACTCTAACCTCCACCCAGGACCAACCTAGAATCACAACTAAGCTGCAGAGAAATCAAACCAACTGAGCACTAGCTGCAGAAAAGCCTTATAACCAAGGACAGACAGAAGAAACCACTTCACCACAAGGAGACTGGTAGGGAGTGTGGAGGAGGCACAAGAGGTCTGGCTGGGCTCACACGGGTGGCAGCTGAAGTTCCAGAGGGATATTTCAGCAGCTTGGAAGTCGCCCCTGAGAAGTGTGGGGTCTAAACCCCAAGCTGGGCTTCCCACAGTGCCAGAGCTGGACAGGAACCCAGATAACATCTAGTTGTGAGAAGATGAGATCTCCAGAAATACAGTCACAGTTGGGAATTTTAACACCCTACTGATGTCAATGGATAGATCTTCCGGACAGAATATCAACAAGGAGACAGTGGCCTTAAAGACACACTAGATCAAATGGGTTTAATTTACGTCTTCAGAACATTTCACCCCAAAGCAGCAATATATGTACTTTTCAAGTGTACACGGAACATTTTCTAGGATAGATCACTTTAGGACACAAAAGCAAGTCTCAATAAATTTAAGAAGACTGAAATCATATCAAGCATTTTCTCTGATCACAATGCTATGGAAGTAGAAATCAATCACAAGAACACTGAAAAAACATGTAGAGACATGGAAACTAAACAACATGTTAAAAATGAATGTGTCAACAACAAGATCAAGGAAGAAATAAAAAGACACTTTGAAACAAATGAAAATGAGGACACAACTGAGCTAAAATCTGTGGGACACAGGGAAAGCAATCTTAAGAGGAAAATTCAGAGATTACAGGCCTATCTCAAAAAACAAGAAAAGCTCAAATAAACAATCTAACTTCACACTTAAAGGAACCTGAAAAAGAGCAACAAACAAAGCCCAAAATGAGTAAAAGGGAGAAAATAATAAAGATCAGAGCAGAAATGAACGAAATAAAGTCTAAAAAAACAATACAAAAGATCAATGAATCCAAGAGCTGGTTCTTTGAAAAGATAAACAAGATGGACAAACCTTTAACCAGACTCACCAAAAAGAGAGGATAAAAATAAATAAAATCAGAAATGAAAGAGGAGAAACAACAACTGACACCAAAGAAATACAAAGGATTGTAAGAAAATATTATGAATAACTGTATGTCAACAAACTGGACAAAAGGACAAATTTCTAGAAACATATAATCTTTAAAAGCTAAATCAGGAGGATTCAGAGAAGCTGAATAGAAAGACTACACCTAATGAAATTGAAGCGGTAATCAAAAAACCCCCAACAAACAAAAGAGGAAGCAAGCACATATAATGGGCTAAAAATAGTTTATTCAATAAATGGTGTTGGAAAAGTTGGACAGATATGTGCAGAAAAATGAAACTAGACCAACTTCTTACACCACACACAAGAATAAATTCAAAATGGATCAAAGACTTAAATATTAGACCTGAAACCATAAAAATCCTGGAAGACATGGGCAGCAAAATCTAAGACAATGCTTGCAGCAATCTTTTATTGGATATGTCTCCCCAGGCAAGGGAAACAAAAGAAAAAATTAACAAATGGGACTACATCAAACTAAAAAGTTTTTGGCCCTGGCTGGTGTGGCTCAGTGAGTTGAGTGCCAGTCTGTGAACTGAAAGGTCACCTGTTCAATTTCTAGTCAGGGCACATGCCTGAGCTGCAGGCCAGGTCGCCAGTTGGGGGCACGTGAGATGCAACCGGTGTCTGTCACACATTGGTATTTCTCTCCCTTTCTTTCTCCCTCCCTTCCCCTCTAAGAATAAAATAAAATCTTAAAAAAACCCCAAACAACTAAGTAAGATTTTGCACAGCAAAGGAAACCATCAAAAAAATGAAAAGACAACCCACAGAACGGAAGAACACCATCACTGAAACATCTGATAAGGGGTTAATATCCAAAATATAAAGAACTTAACAAAACTCAACACCAAACAACCCAATTAAAAAATGGGCAAAGGACCTAAACAGACACTTCTCCAAAAAGGTCATACAGATGGCCAATAGACAGATGAAAAGATGCTCAACGTCACTAATCGTCAGAGAAATGCAAATTAAAACCACAAAGATATACCATCCCACACCTGTCAGAAAGGCAATCAATAAATCAGCAAACAAGTGCTGGAGAGGACGTGGAGAAAGGGGAACCCGTTTGCACTACTGGTAGGAACGCAGACTGGTGTAGCCACTGTGGAAAGCAGTACAGAGATACCTCAAAAAATTAAAAATGGAACTGCCTTTTGACCCAGCAATCCTCCTTCTGGGAATATATCAGAAGGAACCCAAAACACTAATTTGAAAGAACATAAGCACCCCATGTTCAATGCAGCACTATTTACAGTTGCCAAGATATGGAAGCGGCCCAAGTGGCCATCAGTAGATGAGTGGATAAAGCAGCTATGGGACACTTACACAATGGAATACTACTCAGCCATAAAAAAAGAAAAAATATTTACCCATTGTGACAGTGTGGATGGACTTGGAGAACATTATGCTCAGTGAAAGACAAATACCATATGATTTCACTCATATGTGGAATCTAATGAACAAACTGAACTAACAAGGAAAACGGGGACAGATTCATAGATGGAGAGCAGGATGACAGCTAGTGCAGGGGAGGTGAGGGAGTGGAGGGATTGAGCAAAAAGGTAAAAGGACTCATGGACACGGACAACAATGTAGTGACTGCTGAGGGGAGGAGGGTATGAGGGAACTAAACGGTAATGAAAAAAATACAATAAAGATTCAATTAAAAAAAACTCCTTTTGCTCATTACTGGTATACAGGAAAAGTGATTTACTTTTGTATATTAACCTTGCTATCCTACAACCTTACTATAATTGCTTATTAGTTTCAGCAGTTTCTTGTACATTCTTTTGGGCTTTCTACATAGATGATCATCAGAGAAATGTAATCTGTGAACAAAGACAGTTTTATTTCTTCCTTCCCAATCTGTATACCTTCTATTTCCTTTTCATGTCTTATTGCATTAGCTTGACTTCCAGCATAACGCTGAAAATGAATGGTGAGGGCATCCTTGCCTTGTACCTGATGTTATAAAGCTTTCAGTTTCTCACCATTAAGTATGTTGGCTGTAGGGTTTTTTGTAGTTTTAATTGAGCTGAGAAAGTTCCCTTCTATTTCTAGTTTACTGAGAGTTTTTATAATGGACAGGTGTTAGAGTCTGTCAAATGCTTTCCCTGCATCTGTCCACTAACCACGTAATTTTTCTTTAGCTTGTTGATGTTGATCAATTACATTAATTAATTTTTAATAATTTTTGTACTTTTTGGGGATTCAATATTTCTGGTTCTAGCATTTGGGCCAGTCACTGACACATAGCAGGTGGTTAAAAATAAACATTGCCCTGTCTGGGTAGCTCAGTTGGTTAGAGCATCATCCTGCTAGGCCAAGGTTGCAAGTTCAATCCCTGGTCAGGGCACGTACAAAAATCAATCAATGAATGCATAAATAAGTGGAACAACAATTGATGTTCTTCTTTCTCTTCCTTCCCCTCTCAAAAAAAGTCTGTTTTAATGAATGGATTTTAGGATTAGTGAACAAAAGCTTTTAAGTTAAGGCTTTAGGTCATATTTCTCATACTTTAATAAATATTACTTAGCAACTTAAGAAAAGTCATCCGAAATTAGTGCTTAATAATTAGATTTCATACAAAGTTTTAAAAATTCCATTTGTTTTCATCTTTTTAACCTAAGCTGCAAAATATTTACATGCAATCTGATAATGAATCAGCAGCATCTATGGCTACCAAAGTTTTAATTTCATTTCCCTCTTTTGTTATTCAGCTTCATTTTAAACTTCTTGGCTGTTACATGCACAAGTTTAAAACATTAAATAAAATATATATATACACACACACAAAATATATGCAGGGTGGGGCAAAAGTAGCTTTATGGTTGTTCATATTTAAAATAATAATTAATAAATAACACAAGAATAAATTCTGTATTTCACATACAGTTGTAAAGCTACTTTTGCCTCACACTGTGTGTGTGTGTGTGTGTGTGTGGATGGATAGATAGGTACTATTACTCTTCCCTATGTCCATGCAGAAGCTTTGATAAACTAAAACCCTATTTGGAGCGGTAATACCATTAACTTTAAAAAGCTTTTTAAGAAATGATAAAAGCTGTGGCTTTGACAAATTCGTAGACACATGGCGATAATGAAGTGTGCAGCTAAGCTGTCACTTCTCCAGCCTCCTCAGCCAGTTAGGAAAAGGTACTAGAATAGGCCACTGACGACCATCTCCTCTGGTGAAACCACTCATTACAACACTTCGTTCATCTTCTTTTGTATGATCAGTCTTTAAGGAAAGCACAAAGTTCCAGGTATATTTCTACTTCTATAGAAACTTTCCTATTCCTAGAGATCTGCGGGATGTGTTGGTGTGAGGAGCGAGGGGTATCAAGCAAATATAACTTTGCTTACCTAGTGTTTTGTCTAGGGGCAAAGATGTAAGATTTCATAAATGAAGTTATCATGCTTTCTTAAGGAGAAGACTAGATAGAACACAGGAGTCACTGTGTCTCCCGTCTTCTTGTGCTGCCAGTGCAACCCACCATGGAGAGTCACCTTCAATCCATGTCCAGTATGTACCTCTTGGAATTTACTCTTAGAACAAATGAATGACAATTTGGGTGACAAGCTGTCTTTACTCCTGCCATTGGGATAAGTCAGGGGTTGGTAAACTTTTTCCATATAGGGCCAAACAGCAAATATTTTAGGTTCTTGAGCCATGTAAGTTCTCTGTATAAAAAAACAACTCTTTTTTCAGTTTTTATAGATATATATATATGAAATAGATATTTCACAAAAAGTAATGATCTTTTTTTAGCTCGTAGGCTGTATAAAAACTGGATTGCAGATCAGATTTTACCCAGAATCTATAGTTTGCTGACTCCTGGTACAGATACCTTTAAGACCAGTACCTGCAAAATTATTAAATGCCAACCATGCTTTTGAGAACAGTCAGAGTAAGAGAGCAGGCAGAAGAGATTAAAGAACAGTTTGGGAATATTACGAGTATTCAAACTTCACGAACAGCCATTTAATATATTCCATTCTCTGTATTAATCTCACAGAAATTTCCTTTAAACTGGAAAACACTTGATTTAAAGTTAGTTTTTATTATAAAGTCCAAATAAAAATGATTTCTAACTCTAGCATAGAAAATAAAAGCGCAGAATTATTTTATCTCCAAGTTCTCTTCCAATTAAGAGCCTGACTTAATCACCTCAATACATTCATAAAAGAAAAAAAAGCCCCAATTTTAAAAGTTAAAAAAATAAAAGCTTAAAAAAAGAGTCTGACTTAAAAACTCTTTTTTTTCAGTCTGCAAATACAGCGCTGGAGAAACTCTGGGGATCTGATGAAAGCACTCATGGCAGCTACGCACTGCATGAATCATTTCAGGACCCAGACACTGCAAATCCTGAAGTCTCTACAAAAATGAGCCTGAGCTTAAGTGAAAGATGAATTTAAAAAGAGCTGCAACTATTTATAAAGAAAAATGAAGCTTTGCTCCATCTGACTCATCTCCAAATTTAGAGAAGAACTTTAACTTAAAACTAAGTCCAACCACAATCAATGTAGATTCACTCAAAGCCACAGATCTTGGTATTTCATGTCCCACACCAAAAAAAAAAACACACAAAAAAACTAGCCCACCACTAAAAAGAATTTAAACCAGGTCAACAAACACGGCAAAGGACACTGAACTTACTATGAAAAACATCTCAAGTTCACTTTATAAATCAAGAAAACCTTCATTGGTAAGCTGTAATCTCCTTTCTCCCAACAGTGTAAATTTAACAAAGGCTAAATAAAACTAAAATGTACTTGATCTTACGTGAATTTTAACAATAGCATTACAAAATAAGGTCCTGGTCATAGGGACAGTGCCCCACATGCCCAGATAATGAAGAAAGTACTATTCTCAAACCGGTGACCAACAGCGTGTACTCCTGTACTCGACTGATCCTCAGAAAGAACCTAGAAAAATTAGAAATTAACACACCTAATTCACTCATTTCAGTATTTCCATTTGTTTTGTATGCTGAATCTGCAAGAGAGATGGCGAGAAAATGATTAGAGCTTGAAAGGAAATGCATCATACGGTTCTTTACCGCAGGCTCATCATCAAAACTTTAACAGATCTTTATCATTATAATACTTGAGAGTCATAAAAAAAAAATCAACCTAATTTTTTCTTATAGAATATGACTGAGAGGTAGAAATCTAATGTGAAGATAAATAACCTTCTTTCTTAGTTCCCATATTAAAGCATATTTATGGGCCAAAAAACTCTGAAAGGGAAGTAGAAGTAGACGATTTGGAATGACTTTACTAGTTTTCTCTCATGGTCATGAAATGAGTTTAAGGGTAACACCCTTTCAAGGTTTTAGACAAGAACAAATGTGACTGAGGCAGAGACATTTCATTGCCCTGAGCCACGAAGCCTCAATATTGAATTTTTTATTAGCCTTATACTGTGAAGAATAGAAAGTCCCTGACCCTAGTTTAAAATGATCATGCCAACAACAAGAATCATTGCAACATATAAGAAATGCCTCTTATAAAGAATGAGGAAGCCAGCCCTTTCCATACTTAAATGAAAATGTCACAATATACGTTGAATAAAAAGAACAACAAATACTATAAAGGTGCAGCCCTGATTGGTGTGGCTCAGTGGGTTGGGCATTGGCCTGCAAACCAAAAGGCTGCAGGTTCGACGGCCAGTCAGGGCACACATTTGGGTTGTGGGCCAGGTCGCCCCAGTTGGGGGGGTGCAAGAGGCAACCAATCAATGTTTTTCTCACATATCAGTGTTTCTTTCCCTCTCTTTCTCTCTCCCTAAAAATAAATACATAAAATCTTTTAAAAAGGGGCAAAAAATATTTATGGGGCTAAAATTTGTGTTAAAAAAAAAGGAAAAGATCATTTATACATGAATTTCCTTATATCTCCATAAAATATCTCCGGAAGAATACCTAAAAAACTGACAACACTGACTACCTCTGATGAGACTGGGTGAGTAAAAGAACAGAGGGCGCAGAGAGCCTTTTCATTGTACATTAAGAGAAACTTTTGAATTTTGAACTATAGGAATACATGAACCAATGAACATAAGAACAAAATTGTATTTATACAAATGTCAAACCAACAAACAAAACTTCTTACCAGATCTTGAACTTCTCAAAGCGGGTCTACACAGGCTGATTGAAATATCTTCACTCATCACTAATATGGGGGGAAACATTTAAAAATGTATAAAGTAAGATACTCAATATACTAGATTTATTATACAATCATCTATTAATTAAAAAAATTTCCTGAGTTTTCCATTATGTTAAGTATTAGGGATACACTTGTGAACTAGAGGTAAGTTTTCTGTCATAAAAAATTTATTGACTTGAGGGAAAAATTGGTAGTTTTTCTCAGCAGACTATATTTGTATAAAAGGAAAGGAATACCAAACAAAACTCTCCTAAATTTTTCAATTAAAACCAAAAATCTGACACTGTACACCTCAAATTAATATACTGAATGTCAACTGTAATTGAAAATTTTTTTTAATTAAAAAAAAAAAGAGAGCCAAATTCCAGTTGTAGCATATCCTTATTCTGGATTATTTACGCCATACTTTATTTCAGGGCTCACCCCCTGAGAGTTAATACATTCCCTCCAAAAATGTAAATTCTCATTTTAGATAAGATACTGATGTTAGCCAGGGTCTGTTTCAGACTATGGTTCAATGTCACAGTGTTGATGGGGAAGCCAATCTCATGAAACAGAATGTTAATGTTAGCCTAGAAATCCAAGGTGTGCTTTGTCAAAGAGCCTCACCTAACAATCTCAACCCCAGCACACATCTGAACTTGGGTTATGACTTCAGTTACCTCTACAGAAAAGCATGATGCCTGGCTCTGCCTGAGAAACGCAAAAGGCACACTGGCCTGGCTATCGCCGCCCTCCGTTACACTGACTGCCTATGTTCTTACAAAACCGATTTAACCCAATTTCCCCTGTACAGCATCTAGAAGTCCGGGAAGGGCAGCCATTCATTTGTTCAAAAAACACTCACTGAGCATGCCTCTGTATGTCTTAAAGACAGAGATGTAGAAAAACGTTTGAATTGATTTTGTGTACCTCAAGAACGCAGAACTAATATCAACAAGAAGAAGTTACAGCAAAGCACCTTTTATTTCAATATTAAAAATAAAATGATCAGTGTTGCCTCCAAAACAAAACAGACAGTAAGGGAATGATTCCCGTGTCACGAAAGTGATCAGTCCATAAATGGGTGTGAACAAAGGGACACCTGCACTGACCGAAACTTTGAGGATTTAGGATGACTTCCCTCAACCTTCCAGCTCTAAGATTCTATGAAACATCTCCGTTGCTAGCATTTCATACATCAGGTACTTAGAATGTAAATAATTAGCTTTAAAAATAAATCTGTTATTCCCACTATTCCAACTACCATCCTCTTTTTCTCCTCTGTATTCCCACCCTTTTTAGGGTTAATCGGAGGCTAAAACCCAACCTTTTCTTTAGTCATCAGTTACTACTTCAGTCCCCACCTTTTCACTTAAGAAGCCTTTCCTGTACACAGCACCACACATACAGCCCCATGTTAGATTCTTGAAAGACACAGTACCAGGAGGAGGTATCAGAGACCAATGATGTCACCGTTTTACTAGGTTTTAGAAGGTGTCCTCTTGGTTTAGGTCTTTATTCTTAAGGGCTTCTTTGGACACCTCTCTCTCAGAGCATACCAGTGGCCCCATATACAACCACAGAATATACGATATTCCAAATACTAAGTTACACTGAAAGTCTACGGTTCTGTAAGGAAGAGAGAGGGCCTATCCTTAAACTTGTACTTAAAGCAATCCTCCATCAAAGAGTGACTCCTGTTCAGTAACTCCTCGGCTAGACAGACTTTACAAGCCTTTATTTAATTATTCCTTAAACTCTTTCTCCTTTCACGAAGAGGCATGAGATGGGAGCACGCCAAGTGCTAGAGAGAGAGAAAAATTTTAAAGCACCTTTTGGAGTAAGAGAACCCTGAGTACCTCTAATCTACCAAAGATGCACTAACCTCATTTCTAGTTACATTGTACACACAGTGTACTATCAACACAGTCCCGCTAATCTATGCATGGGTTCCATCACAGTGCCATCTGTACTGAGAAATGTTTTGTTTTTTCCACTTCCAATTACAGCACAAGCTTCTGGAGAAAAAGATATGTTTAAGCAAAATTTTAGTAACTTCTCATCTTCTGTCAAGTGCTATGAAAAGGAAAAAAAAACAAACCCTTGTATCCTTAAGTTTTATTGTGTACAAAGTGATTCTGCATGTACTGTATCATTTCTGCAGTGGCCTTGTGAGCTAGGCACAGTAACTCAAGTAGATAAAGCCGGAGGCTAAGGGTGGGTAACTCCACCAAGATCCAGGGTTCTTTCCACACATTATGCAGCCATGTACCTCATTACCAATCCTTAAATACAGACCTAGTATGAACTCGAAAAGACTGTTCAAGGCATTCTACCATATAATATTTTTTAAATGGTCTGTAGGCTGGTGCTCAACAGTCTTCAGTACATCAATTCACTTAAGTCCACCCTTTTTATAAATTTAAATTTAAAAAATGAGAAATTATTGCTTCTCCAGGTACAAAGGACATGCAATTAAATCTACTGTAAATAAAATTTCGAGAATATACTTTTTCCAAATGGCCTGGAAAGTCTGAGTATAGCAGCAATTATTCAAAGCATTTTCTATGATAGTTTATAATCTTAGCACAGTCTAGGCTATTCAAGGAATTAAGCAGAAAGGGAACTGAACTTGAACCTGATGTATTCTGTTCTTAATTGAGAATAGAACAGCTGAAACTCTAAAACATAATATTCTTAGAAGCAATGGATAAAATAAGTCAGGATTTGGGTTAAAAAAAAAAATCCAGGGATGATCAGTTTCAAAAGCTATAATCATTTATTGTGGGATTGTCCAAATATCAAAAAAGAAAACTGAAAATAAACAGAACTAAAACAAAATATCCTAAGAATTAATAACTGAAGTGAATTCTTTCCCGTTTTTCAAAACAGTTATGTTTTTAAAACTTAGATTACCAAATGCAGCCTACTTCCACATCACACTAAGATGCAAATACCTTTATACATTCGTATCTCTGACACTGGGACTCAGCACACAATTGATGGCACGTTATAGTGTGGCAGCACTTCTTCCTTCAAGGTGGTACATGAAACAAATGGGGGCACGTCTTAAGAAGACGATATCCTAGAGCTGATGAGATGCGGGATCAAACCAACCACGCGGCATCATGATTTTGCCATGCAAACCATTTACTTCAATTCAGTGAAAGGCAGATGAGGCAGTTAGCCCACCCGGATTGCTGGGGAGCTCATTCTTCCATGGGACCGTGACAGTGAGGTACTTGGGAAAGTAAAAGGGCTTTGTGACAGTTATGTGACGGACTTGACATGCATGAAGGGGCTGATACTTTGTAGGTACTTAAGTACACACTGTCTTTTCTTGTCACATTGCTTAGTTCAATAAAACACTTATCACGGACATTCACTACAACTCTGACTGCTGTAAGATTTGGGACTCCTGATAGACCAGACTATTATCTGTACATAAAAAGAGTCGGCAGGTAAGGAAAGAAATAAAATCACTGTTCTCACCTGGACTCTCTTGTGTTAGCATCATAGTTTTCTTCGAGACTGTTTGCCTTAAAACAGTTTGCGGAGATGGTTCATTCTCTACAGAATAGATATGACAATCGTTAAAATTCAGATATATGATCTGGGTAAAGACTACGTGTATTAACAGCAATATACGAGCAGAAATGCAAGATATTAATTTCTTGAGAAATGTGAAATTAGGTTTATCAAAACTTAACGAATTTAGTCAGAACTACTCTTAAGATGAAAAAATAAACTACTCCTCACGGATGCTTTACAGCAAGAGTGTATTACTTTAGAAAATTTAAAATATGGGCTAGAACAGCGATTTTCAACCGGTGTGCCGCAAGAATGTTGGAAACATGCGATACCTGACTCTTTAATTAGGGGCACTGACCTCTTTTCCCTTAGATTGTCAAATAAAAAATGACAATAGCCATCTGGTGCGAATGATTCAAAATTATACTTTTCTGGCCAGATTTGCAAAAAATATATTATTTTTTGGTGTGCTGCAGAATTTTGGTAGTTTATGTGTGCCATGAGATGAAAAAGGTTGAAAGTCACGGGGCTAGAGTGTCACAAATGATGTGGAAGAAAGCAGAAGAGTGAAAATGCTTAGATCCTTATAGATATATTAAAAAAGAGGTAAATCCTTTATGTGTTAAAAAATTAACTCACATAGCTGCATTAGGCTCTGTGAAAGAGTCAGTACAATTTAACACACTTACTGTCAAAAATATGTGCAAAGCATTCTTCTAGATATTGAAGGAGATACAGAATTAACATAAGTACTCAAGTAGAACATGTTCCTTCAAATATATATGACAGGTCAGAAATGTTATAATCTTGAGAGAGAAAACTACAGAGTGGGGCCTCCAAGATACACCATAATTAAAATGTCAAAGGTTAAAGAAAGAATCTGAAAAGCAGCAAGAGAAAAGCAGTTAGTTACCTACATGGGAGTTCCCATAAGACTGTCAGCTGATTTCTGAAAAGAAAGGTTGCAGGCTTGGAGGGACTGGCAAGAAATATTCAAAGTCATGAAAAGCAAGAGACCTACCACTAAGAATGGTCTAACCAGCAAAGCTATCATTTAGAATTGAGGGGCAGATAAAGAGCTTCCTAGATACAAACAACAACTCCACACACACACAAAAACAACTAAAGGAGTTCATTATCACCAAACCATTATTATATGAAGTGTTAGGATTATTTAAGAAAAAGATCAAAACTATGAACAACAGAATGGCAAAAAATATAAATCTGTCAACAATTGAATCTAAAAAGCAAACAAAAACAGAGACAGAATCATGGATATGAAGAGCATTTTGATGGTTGCCAGATGGGAGGCGGGTGTGGGAGAATGGGGGAAGAGTGAGGGGATTAAGAAGTACAAATAAGTAGTTACAGAATAGCCATGGGGATGTAAAGTACAGTAGAGGAAATGGAGACATGAAAAATGGTGGGGTATTGCCTGAGGGAGTGGGGGTGCCGGGTGGAGGGGGGGCAAAGGGGGAAAAATCAGGACAACTGTAATAGCATAATCAATAAAATATAATTTAAAAAAACGTACAGAGTGGGGTAAAAGTAGATTTAGAGTTGTGAGTATGCAAAACACACAGTTCATTCTTATATTATTATGTATTCATTATTGTATTATCTTCCATACGAATAACTGCCTTTGGTGACTACATCCTATGGTAACTTAACATATCTTTAACATAAAGTCTCCAAAATCAATGTATCTTCAAATGTGCCAGCAAATGTGCAGTGTATTACTCAGCTCTAAACTGAAAATCCGTGTCCCGTCAGATCCATCAGTGGTTTTTGTAATCCCGTTGTCATTCAAATCCCCTGGTTCTACCCTCCTAGGCGCCTTACAGGCGGTTGACAGGAAACATCACTGTGCCGGTTAGATGGGGACTGGGCAAGGTGGGAGAGGACGGATTAAGGGAGTTGATTCACCTGTGACTCAAGTAAAACTATACATTCACTTTGTCCGTATACTTTTGACTCATTTACATGGAAACTAATTAAGAGTCTTGCTTTGTAGGGCTTCTTAATTCCTTACACCGTGGACCCCCAACGTGGCGAATTTTTGGCACAGACGACCACAGTTGAGAAAGATCCATCAGCCCAAGTCTATCAGGCACTGGGGGCTTCAAGTTCAGGATAACTGACACCGCATTTCGGTGTATGTATTTGGGTGGAGTCTCAAGTCAGTTCACCAACTGCACTACCCCGCAAAACACCCACTCATAAATTTCCTCCCTCTCTCTCCACGTGGATAGTGATGGAAAAAGACTGGAAGGCTGGATTAGAATCAATTCGCAGCTGGGGAACCTTGGCCTCTGAAAATTAAAGGAGGAAACAGAAGTGGCTTTAGCAGAAAGAGCTGCAGGACAAAGTAAACCGAAATGAAACGAGCCTGGAGCCGCCTGCCGCCTAACTCGCCGTCCCTGCAGAAAGAGGCAATCCTGACATCCCTAAACGGACGCCCGGGAATGCGCCGAGCTCCCCTAGCTCCCGGGCCCGCTCATTGCTCCGCACGACTGCCTTTCCCGTCCTCCCGCCTGTGCTTCTCTCCCACCCGCGGTCGAGGTGGACCCGACCAAGGGACGCACTCCCATCCGGGCGTCGGAGCCACCCGAACCCCCGCCGGGATGAGCTGGGCGGGAGAGCCGCTCGCTGCGCTCGCCACCAGGATTGCGGGAGCGTTACCTCCGTTAGTCTCACCTTCAGAGGAATGAGAGTCCCGTAACCCTCTCCGGGTCATAACCGGTGACGGCTGTTGCAGAGGCTGCTGTGAGTGCTGCTGCTGCTCAAGGAGGACAGCCCTTCGCGTCTTCATCTCGCCGGCTTCCTGGAGCCGCGGCTGCCTTCGCTGCCGAGACCGAAGATTATAGGCGCTTTCTCTCACTTCCTCCTTTACATAATGGGGCCGGAACTCTTCCATCTGGACTCGTTTTCTCATCGGGGACTTTTCTTTGGCCACTCGGGGCTCCAAGCCACCGTACACTTCCGGCGGCTCTTCCGAAAACCTCACTTCCCGCCGGCCGTGGCGCCACGGCGAAGTAATTTCGTACGCAGGCGCGTCACTGCCGCCGCCATTTTGAGGGGCGAGCCGACGCCTTCCCTCTCGCAGGGGGGGCCTGGGTGTGACGTACACGCCCCATCCTTCTATCACCGGCTCCGCCCTCCGCCCCTCGCCCGCCATAGTTGTTGTCGTAGCTTGAGTTTATCACGGAGATGATGGGGGGGAGAGGGGAGCCTTAGAGTCACTTGCCGTTGGTAGCGATGGCTTTTCGGGGTTCTGGGCGGTGGTCGCGGTGGTCAAGGGGGCAGTTGAGAATCGCTGGGACTGCCTCCTCCGTCGTCGCTGCTGTGCTGCAAACCCGCCTCTGGGCCCATGGTGTGTCCGAGGGCTGTAGGAGAGGCAGTGTCTGCGCTCGGTCAGCTGCTGAGGGTCACTCCCGCCTCCTGGCTGAAGGCACCAAAGAGGAGGAGAAGAGGGGGAAGGCGTCGCCGTCCTCGGCTCTGGGAGAGGGAGGGAGGGGACGGCGGGGAAGGGACAGCTGGCTGGGCAAATTGCGTGTCCTGAACGCAGCTGCTCGTGGCAACTGTTGCCCGCACGCCGGGGACGCCAGTGCCTGGCTCACAGTGCCGAGTGTCTGGAAGGGCGGAGGAGGAGGGGACGGGGACGTTCGGGTCCTTAGCCCTAGCCTGTGGCGCAGTTTTCCCGAAACCCCTTGGGCAGACTGCTCCCTTAGCCAAGGCTGGAAGCGTGCCCAGCAGGAGTGATGAGGATAACGGTGCTTTTGCAGGTGGCCTCTTTTCTGGGAGAACACTTTGGTTTCAGGCTCCTCATGAGAGCAGTTAAATTTTAAGTCACCTGTTGAGAGTGTGCAGAATCGAAACTGCAGGCACACTCGGGTGGCTTTACACTTGCGAAACGTACGCATAGTAAAAGTGGTCATTCCTGGCTTTTGTATAAAAGCTGGATTCCATCGTCACTCTTCGGAACATGAGAAATTCATTGATTAATTAAAGATAGTTGTAATTTTAAGTTGTGATCCGTTATTTTTACTTTGATTCTGGGCATGACTTGATACGTTGCGTTTGATTTAGGGTTTCCTGCGTTTAGTTTGCAGAGTAAGAAGGCATGAATAAAAGCACTTTGTTTCATATCCGTATACCATATTTACGGATGTAGATAACCTGCAAATACCTAACCTAGTTTACAGACACTGAAGGAAGGGAAATGAAGTTAGTGTCAAGTCTAAATACTGAAAGATTGTTACCTTCAAAATATACACTTAATCTTAGATTTTTTATAATCGATTTTTATGAATAGATTTTAAAAATTGTAATTAGGATACAAATTATAATGATTTCAAAATTTTGAAGGTATTGTTTGTTCAAGTATTTTAAATCACTGTAGAATGATTTTGAGCAACTCATTTGTTCAAACAGCACAAATTTCAATTTAATGAAATCTTAACAGGTTCTATGTTTTCACTGATAGGCCATATGTTTGACCACTATACAAGGAATTACATGCTTTACAGAGTCACCTAGGTTTTAGTCTGTTTAGTTGAGTTTTGTTTACTACGTACAATATAGCCAAAGAAACTGGAGGAACAGTCAACAAGAGAGAGGCTACTTTAAAAAAAAAAGGAAGAAA
>VMDR010018146.1:0-19437 GCA_007922815.1 Macrotus californicus | reverse complement strand
GCTTTATACAATTAATATGTAATACTTTTATTATTTGAAAATATTATAAAATAATTTCAATTTGAAAAGAAAGTTTAATGGAAACTGGATTAGGGTATCACACTACCATGTAGTTCAGAAATTATTTTATTCTCAATTGTCCATGTCAAGTAGGGGAAGAAGTCACAAAGTTCTCAATTATTTTATATTTAACTTCAGAATGCATTACAGTGAAACATCACCAGTTCAGGCTAAATGAGGAAAATGAATCTAAGTTCATCTAAAAGATGGACATTTTAAATGCCTTTTAAAAATTTCTTCAAGTACATGCAATAAATGGAACAATAAATGGTGTTAATTAGGAAAGGTCCTATGTTGTATAATAAACAGACTACATTAGTTGTTTTATGCTTCTAAATAGAAAAACATTTCCCATTGCCATCCATCTATACTCCTCACTCCAAATATTTATTAACTACTATTAAATTCAGGTATTATTGAGTTGTTGCAGTGATGACTTTTTAAATGTCAATGATTTCAATTTACTGATGACATTTGTTTGTTTCCAGGTCTCTCTGGGGGTGCACACTGCGTCTTGGGGTGTGCACGTGTGCACATGTGTTTAAGGGAGACTCTCGGGAGTGGGCAGCGTCCATGCTGAATGATTTTTAATGACTCCTTCAATAACTACTTTTTCTTTTCAAATAATCATTAATTCTAAATTGTCGAGGTTCAAATAATGTTTTCCTTTAAGCGATTTGCCAATATGTATGTACTGAAATTTTTTAAATGTAAGGCTTTAAAAAATCTATTTCTAAAGTAGAAGGAAAATAGAAAATACTTCCCACAAATGTCCTATCAAAACATCACACCGTATCTTATCTGAGCATTTCCCTCACGAGCCCTGCTTTCTTCAGGGAGCCTTTCTAGTAAACTTCACTACACCAAAATCTGTATAAAACACAAGAATGCCCGTATAACAAAATGTGGAAGATAGTTTCTCACAATGGACTTTCAATGGACTATAAACATCTCTTTTCTAGATATTGCAGTTTTCCTAAGACCTTAGAAGAATTTCAAAGTTTTCTTATAGAAGGAAGAAAAAAAGGAAGGAGGGGAGAGAATGAGGCAGGAAAGAAAAAAACCCTAACAAAGCCTTACCAAGTATACATATATTTTTTATTAGCCCATCTCTTCATTATCTTCTCCTCCAGATGATGGTAGTCCTACACTGGTAGAAGTAAGGAAACGGTTCATATATGTGGTTCGGGTGTGCATGGAAGGGTAACTACAGTAAACTGGAGCAGCCTGGCAGTGTCTGACCCGGAAATTTGACCGATTGATTGAGTTGGGCCGAAACTATAGAACCCAATTCAGCCTGGGAAGTGGGGAGAGGTGCAGCCATTCAGGCCTCAGCTAGGACCAGGAGAGCGTGTCTGCTGGCTACAGGACTTCCCCGAAATGTGGATTCACTGGAGACCCCACCCCCAACCCCAGTTTAGAGTCAGACATGCCTGTGTCCCATCCCAGAATCTCTGTTTACTTCTTCCATGAGTTTAAGTAAAGCTGTTTCACTTTACATTTTTTCGGGACTCTCCTATCCATACACCTACCTCGTAGGATCACCATGAAGATCAAAGGTGATGGGGCATGCAGAGCCCTCTGCACCATGCCCTGGCACACAGCAAGACTCGTTCACTGTTGGCTGTCACTGTCTTTACAGTTACTCTAGGACTTGCCACCCAGATAGGCAGGCAGCATCAAATACCCTTGTCAGCAGGTACCAAGGCCACAGCAATGAGCCAAAAGTTGAGGGACCAGACTCCAGTGCCAAGGGAGAGTGGAAGGATAAAGCCATCATAGTAGTAGGAGCAAAGCAGAGCCCCTAGCTCAGAAGGGCAGAGTAACAGAAAGATCCAATGCCTGGGACCCAGTCCCAGGAAATAAGACAGGAAGTGGTTAGCAAAACGGGTGGCCCAATGAAGTCTGTTCTCAGCTACAAGGGACAGCATGGCTCCAGAGATCCAGCAGCAAATGGAAATGGGTGTCTGGTCTAAGGCAGCCGGCCCTTCATAGCTTTGGAGATCCACTGCACCCCACCCTGCTCCACCCCAATTAGCTGATGACCGGTCCTTGAGCCTGAGGAGTCTACAACTACTGGGGAAGGTTCATGAGATTTTTCAGCTTTGGTTTTCTTTACTTTTGAACACATACTTATCATTCAGAAGTCAAAACTATATGGGAGAGCATACACAGCAAGTCTTGCTTTTACTTTTCATTTGGCTGCCAGAAGTCAAATGAACACTATTTTGGAAGTTTTAAATTTAAAACTTTTCTAACAAAGAAGTTAAATCAGATTCTGACAGAATAATACAATGCTGAGATTGCATGTCACATAATAGTTAGGCTAGCATCCTGTACTTGAATTAAAAAAAAAAATTAGAAGCTAAACCAAAATACCTGGAAAATACATCTCAACTCAGCTATGATTAGCCTAGTTTTAGATCAGTCATGCTAATAATTTATATTTTTGTAGTACAAAAATATCAAATATCTAATAACTTTAATAATCAAGCTCTCTTAAGTATAGTAAGAAAAATTTTGCAATAGTATATTTTATTTTGGGAACCAGCCTGCCTGGTTTCAGA
The DNA here is from genome assembly GCA_007922815.1 of Macrotus californicus. NCBI lineage: Eukaryota > Metazoa > Chordata > Mammalia > Chiroptera > Phyllostomidae > Macrotus > Macrotus californicus. The sequence goes on along the minus strand of VMDR010018146.1, from coordinate 16,810 downwards.
AGCTATAACCACCCCCCCACCCATGGCTAAGGCTGAGTAAAGGACCTTGGGACCATAAGCTACTAAGGAGACAAAGCTTATCCTCCTGGCAGGGGTGCAGCCTCTCTTGGCCCAGGGTGGATGGCTGGTTAGCCAATGACGGGTAAGATTCCTCAAGGGAGGGATGACCTAAGACAGGCACAGTTGTGATGGGGCCATCAGGAAAGGACTTAGGGGACTATAGAAAAGGGGTGATGGACCCTCACCCCTCAGCTTTTCAAGGGTCTGAGTCCTCATTCTGTCTGCAAGAAGTCTCTTAGTCTCTTGGCTGCCTTACTTCCCCTGCCTGACTTAAGCCTGAAACAATGCCGGAGGGTGGTGCAGCCCTGTGCTAGAAAGGGCAGTTCCCCGGGGTGATCTGGCCTAAGAAAGAATACATAAAATCCTGTGAAACCTGCTTTGCTAAGAATACCCTCAATTTAAATGATAAGGGTCCAAAAATAAAATGAGTTTGTTTCCCAAAGTTTTATGGTCCTTGGGTGTCACTCAGAATAAGCCCTCATAGTTCTTTGAATGTTGTCTATTTTTTGCTCATCACTGCCTGACAGTGATTGATGAGCTTTACATATATGCCCTGTCTTCCTATGCAGATTAAACCCAATAAAAGCCCATTGAGGAACAGGCTCAAGGCCCTTCTCCTCCAGGAGACTGGCCACATTTCCTCCCCAAGCAGATCAATTAGACTTATTCTCATCCATGGTGGCTGGTGGGGTGGGGGGGTGGGGGGAGGCTCTACAGGTGGAGCCCCCCCCACACACAATTTTAGTTATGACACTGTTAAAAAATTCATATATCTATCGTGGCCACAAAGTCTTTTTTCATGCTAGTGAACAGTTATATGTAGCCTCCTCTCCACAAAAATCTTACATTGCCCGTGTTGGTCCAGACATCTTGTCACACACTGACGGCTGAAGTCACTGAAGCATCGTGATAGCTGCTCCTAGGTCTTTGACTCTTGTTACGTGGTCAGGAGAACTTCGCTTTCCAAGTTCCAAGGCAAATAATGTCCCAAGGCAAATTCCCCATTGGTGAAGTGGGGGCCTGAGGAGGTCATGCTGTGGGTCCAAGAACAGAATGTGGACACATTTTGTGTGCCCGAGTGAGGATGTCCCCCTTTCTTATTCCTGCACTAGCCATCAGAGCATCTTCAGGTGAGCAGCATGATGGGCACTTGTCTTGCAAGAGTAGGTTTGTTTGCGTGATCTTCTGAAATCTCCACCCACATCCTGATCCGCGGTTTCGGGACCTTGGGGCTGCTCAGGAAGTGTCTGAAGAGCTCAAATATGTCAGTAAATTGGTACCATTCTCTGGGGAAGGGGACATTGCTACCCTCTGACTGGTTGCAGAGGTCATTCATTCATTCAACAAACACTAATGGAGGACCAGGTTCTGTGTTAGGCCCTGGATATACAAGAATGTGGGGTAACCTCCTGGAGCATTGAGTCTAGGGGTGGAGACACAAACATTCACAAATATTTACAATTTGATACGGGCTAAAATAGTGCAGTCCACAAGCTGGTGTCTAGCCCAGGGTTGACCAGTCCACTAGGTATGGGGGAACGGTGGTCAAGAAGCCTTCACAAAGGGAATGAGACTTAGAAAGACAGCAGCTCTTGACCGAGCAGTGGGAAAGGGCATAGAAAGTAGCCAATATAAAAGCAGAGAGCTTGGAGAGACTGGAGTGGGGCAAGGAATTAGGAATAGAATTCATCAGGGATGACGGCACAGAGCATGCAAGTAGTGAGGCAGGCCCTGGAGGAAGTGGCCGGACAGTCAGGGGAATGAGGTGCACGAAGGCACAGAGAAAACAGGCAAAAATTATATCGAGGCAGAGAGGACGTCATCTTGACCAAGGCAGGGCTATCACCAGGGTCACCATGGCGGGCTGGCTGGCCACAAGGAAGGAAAGGAACAGGGGCACCTCAGCATTAGGGGGTTGATAGCAAGCAGGTGAACAAACTGGTAAAGGAAAAGGAGAAAGCATCGAAGGAGCTTCAGGCCAGAATGGTTCTCAGGAAAGTCAGAGGAAGAGAAAAATAATTTTGAAACTTAAAGAGCCATCAGAGTAGCCACAAACTGGTTCATTTGCCTCCCTTTGTAGATAATGAAGTTGTCTTTACCAGTATATGCTCTTCCAGGTCAAAGATTCTGTCATATGTCCCTGGAACTCCCATCCCAGCCAAACTCCTGAGTCTTTTCATTCTTACTTGGCCTTTAAGAGAACTTAGATGATCTAAACAGACCTCCCGCCCCAACCCTGATAAGCAGGAGGAGAATGAAAATCACAGAACACCTTGCTTCAGATTTCAATGTATGTTTTCCTAAAGGTCGAAGCAGAGGAGAGCCAAGAAAGGACATGAGGGTTTTCCTAGAATAAAGAATTCATTAGAAATCCCAGACGAAACATTTTCAATGGCCAGGTGAGGTTAGAAATCAGAATAAAACAGGGATTATAAAATAGAGGCAGGCAAATCAACTGTCCAGGGAATTGATCCATGGAAGGTCAACAAGAAAGGTTATTCTAAAGCTTTAACCTTGAACCTAAAGTTTTTATGACTTCCATGAATTACTCTAGCCTAGTTAATGATAAATGTGTCAATGGATAAATTATAACTTGCAACATTGTTTTTTCCAGACAAGTAATGTTTCTTTCTAGTAACAGAGTATCTATCTCTAGAAGCCTCTGGTTTTCTTGTCCTCCCATCTCTCCCTCTCCCTTTCCCCCTGCCCCTCCAATTTCTTCTTTCCCTGTCCACCCTCTTCTCTCCTGCATCCAACCTGAGTGTGGCAAATTCTTGACTCCATATACCCATCTGTCTTTCTTGCTGCAGCCAAAGGGACTCACATGGCCCCAAAAGCAGGGTTTGGGGGAGGGGTGCAGGCGGGGTTCCAGAGGCCAGCAATTCCCTTCCCTTCTCCCTTCCCCCAAGCCTTAGTACCAGTGTTCTTTTGTCATGGAGAGGATTCATTGGGACTTCTAAAGTAAACATGCTCCATGTCATCTACTGTCCTATCTGGCTGCAAGGTCACAGGATGACCCAGCCTGGAAAAGCCCCCTCAGACTGCATCCACCTACCCCTCCCTCGCCCCAGGTCAGTGCCTAGTTCAGTCTCCCAAGGGTCCTCTGTACACAGCAATGACAAATCCTGGGACCTCAGCCTTTATGAAATGGGTTGAGGATGCCAAGCCTGAACTGTTAGGATGGAAAGAAAAACCTTTTCAATATTTCGGTATGTTTTTCTTTTCATAGTTTTGCCCATTAGTACGTAGGGCTGTCTGTGAGAGGATCTTGTGCAGGACCTAGAACTTGTCCCCATTCACTGTCGTGTCCCCGCTTCATCTGGTCTTCTCTCTGGGTCTCACATCTTCTTTATCTCCTCTGCTTCTGCCTCCATACCAGATGGGGCAAAGGTAGGTTTACAGTGGTTCACATGGAAAATAATACAATAATCAAGAATACAAGAATAAACTGTGTTTTTCGTATTCACAACTGTAAACCTATGTTTGCCCCACCCTGTATATTCATACTAAAGTGTAAATGACTGATAAAAGCTTAAGGTATTACTTGTTAGAAGCACATTTGTATTTTGACAGGGCTCAAAGCCTTTAGAGAAAGGAATAAATCCATAAATCTTGATGGAGAAATTTTAATTAGGGAGCAAGAGAAATGTTTGGGGTTGGATGGAGTACACCTGGTTTTCCTGAAATCACAGGACAGACACCCAGTCTATTTAGAAATTCACACACACACACACACACACTCACATACCCCTTGCCTATTTAATCCCAGGCAATATGTTAAACGCTTTACTTATACTCTCTCATTGACTCTTGCTTCCACCCCCTACTCATGCAGGGAAGGTATTTAGTGTTGCACACACATCCCGCTACACAGCAAAGTTAAGAAAATTGCCGAAACCTGCACAGCCCATACGTGTGGAACTGGGCGTGACTCCAACTCCTGCAGACCAGGAAGCCCCAGCGGAGAATGCCCTTTCCATGTGGTGGGAAGCAGGTCAGCAGCTGGCCTCCTGGGCTGCTTAGTTAAGGAAGGTATCGAGCTTTAAAATCTTTTCTCCTAAGTCATCTTTAAAAGCTCCCTTAGTCATCTTTGTTTTCCTCCAAACGGCCCGGAGTTTGCGTGCGTCATCCCTGTAATGCTGTGCCCCGAATGAAACATGCTGGCCGGGTCTATTTTCATTTTTCAGCCTGCGTAGGAAATAAGAAAAAAATAAACAGCATATGGTGAAAAGTTAATGAGATTTAAAAAAAATAAGTTCACTTAAAATAATCCACAGGCTTTTCTACATGTGTTCTTGGTCTGGTTTCAAAAACCACAGGAGTTTTTACTGTGCTTCAGAAAAGGGTGAATATTTGCATAGTTTCTGTTGGGGTCAGTGGGAAACCAATTTCATAGAATCAGCTCTAATAATCATGTTTATAAACAAGTGCTACGCTAAGCGAGTACAGACTAGGACGTTCTGTGATGTGTCCTAGCGTCAAAGATGTTCAAAGCAACCCTGCCCCTCTCCCCGGTTACCACCCTCAGGCCCACACGATGCTCCCTTAGCCAACAAGTGTAAGGAAGTCTTACCCAGAGAGGAAGATGGGAAAAAGCAGACAGCCTCTGAGTGTAGCCCTCTGAACATAGCTCAGAACTTATGCTACCGTGATAGGTAGAACTCACCTTTTAAGAAAATTTTCCTACACCTTGGAAGCCAATAAAAAAAGGGAATTTAAAAATCTTATCTTTATTTTAAATGAGGAGGGCATAAAAAGTTATTGTTGCTCAAGCTACCTGAGTTCTTTGCATTCAAAGAAACAATTAATTTGAAGATGCACATAAATAATTTTATTTGCCTGATTGTGTTTAGCCACAAAGTTCTCTTGGTAATTACGTGCTAAAAGCTCACTGTGTGGGTCCGGGATTGTTCTGAGCCTTGTGAAAGAGGGTAAGAGAAATGGGAAATAGGGACTTTGTCCTGAAGGCATTGAGAATCGAGCTGGTGAGGGGTAAGGTCTTCGATAAAATAAAAAATGCTATCAGACACTTCCTTTGTGCCAGGCACTGTGCTCAAAGCTTTGCAGGGGTTATTTCATTTCACCTGCAGAAGCCCAATGCTGTAGGAAATACACAGGAGGAGATGCAGGCTTGAGAGTGTTATGGAACTCTCAAAGAGTTGCTGCGAGAAGTACCTGAGAAACTATAATGCACTGTATCAGTTGGGTTTAGATTCTGTTTCCTACTAAAAAAGAGGGGGGAAATCCCCAAAGCAAAACATAGCAGAAGATAAAAAAGCAGTAGCTTAAACAGATAGAAGTTCACCTTTCTCTCTCATAAACCAAGTCCAGAGAAGCAAGCACACCAGCACTGCAGCCCCCCTTAAAACAGGGACACACCTACCCCCAAAGGATGTGGGAAATACAGACATTTTTTTTATAGGTGGTCATGTGCCCATTAAAAATTGGGGCTTCTATTTCTAAAGGTGAGGAGAACAGATGTTGGGTTAGGCAGCTGTTTCTCTGCCATATGTATGCAAAGTGCTGGGCACAGGATAAACACAATAAATGTTAAGTAATAATAGTTATAAAACTCGAAGCAGCCTCCATTGTGGCTTGGTTTATTGATTAAATATGACGCCTTGTGCCTGAGGTTTCCCCTTTTTCAGACTGGGTCCTATGCCTGCACGGAGAACTGAGTGAGAAGGGAGGGTAAGCGAGGTGCTCCACACACTGGGAGCATTGATTTCCAGGGCGTGCCTCTTCCTCCTCCTGCAGACAGACGGTCAAGGTGGGAGGTGGTGTGCCCTAAAGTTTGCACCTGTGGAAAGGTGGCCGAAGGCCAAGTTATGATGCCAAACAAGGACACTGCCCAGGCCTGGGCACTTCCCAGCCCAGGCTTCTGCTTTCTTCCCATGCAAATGATAGCTCTGCATCGTGGCAAATGGGAAGGAGTGGGACAGCCATACTGCCTAGTTTCAAGGGGCAAACAGGCACACTGGACTGAGGCATCCAAGTGTGACACTGCTGAAGCTGTGCAAACAGGAGGCCCTGGGAGGGGGTGCTGGTTGTGAGTCATGAGATGGTGGTTCTGACTGAGTGGCTTCGTTTGTGTCGAAGAGTCTTGCATGGATCAGCTCAATCTCCCAAATTTCTAGGTAAGAGGCTCTCGGGTCACAAAATGCTTGCGCTTATGGATTTGAGGAGTTGCTCTCACCTTCTTAAAACATCTACGCACGCTGTCTTTCGGTCTAGGGTTCTATTATGAGCAGACTTGGTTTCTTAGAACAGGGTGGGGGGGCGTGGAGAGGCGGGGTGGAGAAAACTGTGCAGGGTAGATGGAGAGGGTGCACAGGATGGTAGGGAGAAAAACTGGAGTTTCCAGCTGCTTCATACCCTGGTCTGGGCCAGGAAGAGCTGGGAAGAAAAAGGAATGAGAGGGAAGACCTTGATCCTTCCCCGTTCTCACCGCTATGTCTGGCCCATGACCAAGTTCCTCCATGTTATCTCCTCTCCGCCTCTCCAGTGGAGGGCCACTGACTGCAGGCACAGTGCTTTGTGCGAATTAGAAGAAGGCATCCACCTTCCAGCAGGCTCAGTCTGGTGCCAGGACTCAGTGAGTGGTAGGTAGGGCTCTGGGCCCATCTCATCTCCTTGGACGGGAACCTTGAGTGGTGGTGGGTTCTTCAGAGTCAGTTCACCTGTGTCCATCCCTGTGGCCCCTCTTGCCCCCATCCACCTCTACCATCTCTCTGTTCTTACTCGGACTGTGCTTTGTCATGACAGGTAACGAGGAGGCCCTTTACAAAAGAGTCTCAAATTCAGACGTTGCTGTGGCAGATACAAGGACTAGATGAAAAGATGTTCATCGTATTATTTGTTTTTAAACTTGTGATCTAGTAACAGACCACACAGCCTGTGGGGCACTATGAATTCATTAAAATAAATCTTATTCTGTGAAAAGCACACTTGCATTGTATTATTGAGATGTAATACATTATGTTTAAGAAATGTAAATATTATAATAATTTTATGGCCCTCTTATTATTTCTTACTATAATACATAATATACTGGGATCCTCAATAAATGAAGGTTACCGGGTCTTCCTGGCCTGAGGCCTGAGGCCTAAGCCCAGATGCCTGGGACCTGATCCCCATTCTGACTCCTGTCTGCTCTGGCTCTTCCTCTCTTCCCAACAGCCAGTGGGGTTCTGTGACCACCCAGAGCGGATAATCGTGGCAGCCCCCTGCCGAAACTCTGCAGGTCCTTCCCACTGCTCTTGGAACATGGGCTCCCAGGGAGCTGGGCCTGCAGAGGCCCCACCTCTGCTGCCACGCCAGCCGCCGGCCCAGCCCTGCTTCCCAGCCCCACGGGCCTCCTGCTATCCGGGATGCCCTTTCCCTTCTTTCCCTGGTTGGTTTCTCCTCATTTTTCAGTCTTCAGCCCAACCCACATTTCCTCAGGGAAGCCCGCCCGCAGACCCTAGTCTACGTCAGGCTTCTCTGATTATTTCCCTCGTGGAGTTCTGATCTTTTCTTCAGAGCATGGTATCTCCACACAATCACATTTTACATGTACTAATGTGATCATCTGATTAATGTCCAGCAGGCACACTCAATGCAGTAAGTTAATTTTTATTCTTCACTGTCGTGGCTGCAGAGCCAGTGAATGAATGGGAAGGCCACCCTCTCAGCTGCTCCTTGTGGGTCATGCTTTGGGAGGGGACTCTTTTACACACAGGGGCCTTGAGAAAGCAGGTCACCAGCATCACAGAAGTATGGCTTCAGAGGAGACATCTGAGGGTCAGAGATGCCAGGGCTAGCCCACCAAATTTTAATTCCTACAGAAACATGTCACAATGTGGAACTTTCCTTAAAGTAAGGGAGAGAAAATTACGCTTAAGTACTTGGGCATTTTTAGAGGAATGCACTGATAAACAGATTCCTCAATGAAACTGTCATTTTGTGTTTAAAAAAAAAAGTATCTAACAAGTCCTTTGGCCCTTCCCAGAACAATCAGAGAGCTGTCAAACCAATCATTTATTGGTAAAGGTGCCCATGGATTCTCCTAATGAATCAGAGACGAAGCAATTGAATATAAGCGGGGTGAAATAAAAACCATGAATGTAATACAGTCGTGCACGAGTTATCATCGTTTGGAATTTATTGTGCTTGATCTTTTAGAAGTGTATGTGCACTATGAAGCAATTAATCACACATGAAAAACCCCCAAAGGCCCTGCAATAAGTCACTGAGATCCTTCCAGAAAATTGAGGAGTGATCAGCCCTCTAAAAGGACTTCCTTTGTGTTCTTGTTGTGTGTGACCTCAAATATGGTCCCTTCCCACACGTTTATATTTTTGAGGAGCTAGAGTGGAATTATCTATAAGGCTTCTTTATCTGAGCAGCAGGGTACCAGTGATGGAAGCTGTATCCATTACATGACATAACTACAGGAGAGAATGCACTAATAGGTATTCAGTAAGTGATTTTGATGATGGCAAGATGAATAATGGCAATACTGGGGATAAAATGAGAGATGCCATTGAACACATTATTTGTCTAAAAGTTATAGAAAACTTCTAAACTAGGCTGTAATAAAAAAACATTTACTATGCAGCATTCAAAATGTGGACAGTCTGTACAGTATTCTAAAATGGGAGAAGGTTTCTTCATTTATTTCACTGGTATTACAATGTTTCTAGTGACTGGGGAGAGAAACTGTAGTAGTCTTATGTTGCGTTTGACTTCAGGTTCTGAACGTCTAGCTCCAACTGTGGTGGGTTCCCAGGGTCATGGCAGAGCCACCCAAGGCTGTGGGTCAGGGCTAGGTGCCTGCAAGGGCAGCCAACAAAAGGCAAAGGGGGGGACGTTGGGTGCAAAGTCTGAGCCTGCTGGTTGATTGGTCAAGTCCTCCCCGATGCTTCCGGGCAGCCCTGACAGCTTCAGGTAGTTGTTTCTCTCCCCTACTGGGGACAAGACCAAGGTCATATTCACCTTTTTTATTCTCAGGGCATTCACAAAGTAGATTCTCGATAAATTTGCTGAACGAATCAGTGTAGTCTCCCCCTCATCAAGGCTCGTTACCCCCACTGTAAGATTCTTCCTAAGGACAATAGATCGTCAGAGTCCCCAATATTTATTCAAACTATTTGCTTAGATTTTTAAAAACCCTAATTGTTTTGCACCCTAAACTTACGGTCCACTGTGAATTTACATAGTTGTTTCAAATCAAATGGTATATCCCAAATCTTGCATTTACTTAGTTATTCACTGCTAACGTCTAAATCGGAGAAGTGAAAAGGACAATTGTTTAGTGCTTTTTAAAGTCCCTGACCAGGATCAGTGGGGAAATCCCATTAGCTCCATTCATCGCGTTTCTCATAAATTTAAAAGGAGAGCAAGTATCCAAAGCCTCATTCTTTAATAGTTCTTATTTGTAAAACCTTGACAGGGCTTTATTCTAAATTGCTTCCAAATTATGTAAAGAATACTGAGAAATATGATGGGCAGTGAATCGTAATAGTTTCAGTTATTGAAAAAATAACCAGAACAGTAAAAGGGGACGATTCTGGAAGCAAACAGTATGATGGGCTCCGACGAGGCAAAAAGAACAGAAACTGGCGTTCTTAAACTGCCATCTGGCTCAGTCCTCTGTGAGTGGGCAAGTCGGGCAGGCTTTCATTCAGTGTCCTAAAACTTATTTAAGAGTTGTTATTTGAATATTAATTTTTTATATCGTTAAAAAAAAAACAACCACAAGCCGTTCTGGTAGCCAAAAAAGGAATGTTTAGCAAAATAACGAGTAGCCCGCTGGCCAGACCTGTGGGAGGGAGGTCTGCGGAGGCCAGCTCTCCGGGCCTTCGCCTCCTTGGCTTTTTTGTGGCAAGATCGACTTATTCAAGGTGTCATCATGGTTTTAAATTTAGGCGAGAGGTGTAAAAATAAGGAATTCATTAGGAAAAATGAATGTGGTGATTTCTACTACCTTTTAATCAAAAGAGAAAAGAATGTAGAGTTGCCATACAGGTTCATGGAGGCAAGGGGCAGTAGCAATTATGATCTGCAGTTCAGGTTGTACTTTTGTGAGATGTGAGCCTATTTTATCATTTTCTGACGGACCCCCGACGATTGCCGTTTTGTTTATCAAGTCCTGGATTTTTAAATGAAACTGTTAAGAGGCCTTAATTTTGTCTCCCAAGAAGGTGTGTTTGCAAAGTGTAAGTTGAATAAACAGGAGCCCACTACGTGATCTTCAGCAAGGAGCCTTTAAAAAGGTATTTGAGCTTTCTGTGTTTTAAAAGGCGAAACTGAGTCCTTGCAGGCTTTGTGTTGTGCTTCCCTTACAGACTGCAGTGCCTTCTGTCTGCGTCAGGGTGTGGCATCTGCCATTGGGGAGGAGAAACTGGCATGTGTCCCCTTTTAGAGCAGACTGATCTCATTGTGCTGGGGCCTCGATTCCTCGGCCTCTTGGTTCCAGTCTTCTAGATGGCTTGCTGAAGCAAATGGAATTAAAGGAGATTTTTTTGACTTACATACCTTTTTATTTTTTAGTTTCATGATTTTTCTATATGAAATAATCTTTTAAAGAAATGGGCCAGAGCTGAAGTTCGTGACTCATTTTCCCTTTTAGAATTAGTTGTAAAAATAAGCTAGAAATATGGCTACTCTTGTATGAATTGACTTTGATATATTTTATCAGTTTGAAAAAAAAAACGAACTTTTATGACTGTATTATATTTCAGTTTGACTATAAATGTCAAAAATCATAAATATGTAACTGATTTTAGAATATATGTATATATACACACACAACATATATTTATATTTGCATATGAAGAACTTAAAAATGCAACTTATGTGATATAATGCATATAATTAGTATGTACTGTATTTGCATATATAAAGGGACAAAATCCAAAGGAAAAATGTCAAAAAGCCATGCTCACAAAGATGTAGTATTCTCCTGGCGAGAACTGATGATTTGGCATGAATTCACCTTACAGGCCTGTTATCCCCTCGCACAGGATGATATGACCCTGTTTTCCAGTTGTTTGTGTAGAATTGCAATGTGTTGTCCCTGCACTCTCTAATGACCCTTGGGTACACACTATCCCCCCCCCCAATCAGCCACCGGTTTCCCCCATCTATCCTCTTCTGTTTAATCAAGAAACATTTACACTTGGTCAAGCAAACCAAAATAACCACTGCACTTGAAATAAACCAAAATAGTCTTTATGAAAAGCTGAAGAATGAAATCATTTTAGAAAACTGCATTCTACCCAAATTGTACCATGTATAATATACATATAAAATGAAACCTCTGGTTCCAAACGCTTTCTCTCCACGAAAACTGAGTCCACACTAGTGCAACTGGGCCGCCATTGCTTAGGTTAAGAAGTCCTGCTTGAAGATATTCAAGGTGTTACTTGGTGATAAATTAACAGTCAACACTGAAAACATCACCAAGTGGTAAAACAACAGTTTTGTTTAAAGAACAAAGCATGAAACATCTCTACTGTAGGATTAGATAAAAATGATTATTATGGTCTTATGTTTATTAAATATAACATTTTTTAGTTTGGTTTCAAATTACTTAGAAATGAACTCATACCAAGAGGGTTAATTGTGGATATTAACCTCTGAAATATGGTGAATGGCGTCACATAGATTTATGAAGGTGTGAGATAAACCTTAGCTGTCACTATTTGTGGCACGATAGTTAAATTTCCATTTGCACGATGTTTGGAGCATAACACACCACTCTTCATACATGAAGACTTGCCTTTCAGGGAGAGGACAGACAAGCGCATTGCAAGAAAGACACTCCTTTGGGAATACTTTGAGCTTTCACCGATAAGCTCACCCACATACACAAGGTGCCTTAAAAAAACAGCTATATTAACATTATCTTTGGGGCAGATGTAGTCAATTATAGGCATTTATTGAGTGCCTGCTGTGTGCACCTCGATCGTGGCTAACCCTCACTTAAGCTCTCCTAATTTCGCAGTTTGAAGAAGTTGTGGGAATTAGGCGCTGATGGCCCGAAATCAAGGCAGAGAGGCTGATATTCTGAAAAATTACGTAACTCCTGGGAGAGGCAGTGCTTTTGTACAGATTGCCCAATATTTTCTTTCTCTGTCGGCTCCTCGTCACCTTTGAGGCCAACAGACAACTTTGTTCCCCAGCCCTTCTCCCTCTTTTGTCTGCTCGTCAGACTCGTTTTCCACCTTTGTACCGTTCCTTTTAGACGTGAAAACAAACACGCGAACGAACGCCCGGTTGGCAAGGAGACGGAGGCACGAGGGGAAAGTGCAGCCTCCAGCCGCCCCAGGCCGCCGCGCTCCCGGCGCTGGCCGAGCCGGCCCCAGTCCCCGGCCCCGGCCGCTGGGTGTTGGCGAGGATGCGCCCGGGCGGGCGGCGGGCGCAGGGCCGGGAGGGCGGCGGCGGCGGCGGCGGCCCGCCGAGTCCAGTCCGCGTTTTGCGAGTGCACACGAGTAATCAGAGAGAAGTGGATAATAGTTGCTCGGGCTCGCTCGGCTCCCTCTCATGCCGTGCTGGGCCCGATCGGCTCAGCCAGTCGTGTATTTACCCATATCCGGGTTAGAGAGGAAAAAAGTTTTCATTTAAACCTGAACTCAAAACTTTCACCGTGAAATCACACAGCGGGAGCAGGCCCAGACCGTAAGGCGTGACTCCCGGTTCGGCTCCGGCGGGGCCTTCGGAGGGGGAGGGGGCTCGCTCGATCCCCATCGGGGCGTGTGGATGCGCACAGGAGGGGCCGCGGACTAAAAAGTGGGTTTTATTGTCTCCCCCCGCCCCGCGCCCGGCCTCGCCACGCCGCGGCGATCATGGCCGCGCGGGCAGCAGCGGCGGCGGCGTCGCGGGCGGGCAGCGGCGAGCGGCGGGCGCCCCCCGGGCCGCGGCCGGCGCCCGGGGCCCGGGACCTGGAGGCGGGGACGCGCGGCGCGGCGGCGGCGGCCCCGGGACCCATGCTGGGGGGCAGCAGCGGCGACGGCCTGAACAGTGTGCACCACCACCCCCTGCACCCCCATCACGAACTGAACATGGCCCATCACGCGAGCGCGGCCGCCGCCGCCAGCTCTAACAGCGCCCAGAGCGGCGGATCCGAGGCGGCTCTCAAGGAGGGTGGAAGCGCCGCCGCGCTGTCCTCCGCCTCCTCCGCGGCGTCCTCCTCTTCCTCCGCGTCGGGCCCGGGCTCGGCCATGGAGACGGGGCTGCTCCCCAACCACACACTGAAAACCGTTGGCGAGGCCCCCTCCGCGCCGCCCCACCAGCAGCACCACCACCTCCATGCCCACCACCACCACCACCATGCCCACCACCTCCACCACCACCACGCACTACAGCAGCAGCTAAACCAGTTCCAGCAGCAGCAGCAGCAGCAGCAACAGCAGCAGCAGCAGCAGCAACATCCCATTTCCAACAACAACAGCCTCGGCGGCGCGGGCGGCGGCGCGGCTCAGCCCGGTCCCGACATGGAGCAGCCGCAACATGGAGGCGCCAAGGACAGTGCCGCGGGCAGCCAGGCCGACCCCCCGGGCCAGCCTCTGCTGAGCAAGCCGGGCGACGAGGACGACGCGCCGCCCAAGATGGGGGAGCCGGCTGGCGGCCGGTACGAGCACCCGGGCCTGGGCGCCCTGGGCGCGCCGCAGCCGCCGCCAGTCGCCGTGCCCGGGGGCGGCGGCGGCGGCGGCCCGGCGGCCGTCCCCGAGTTTAATAATTACTATGGCAGCGCTGCCCCTGCGAGCGGCGGCCCCGGCGGCCGCGCCGGGCCTTGCTTTGATCAACATGGCGGACAACAAAGCCCCGGGATGGGGATGATGCACTCCGCCTCAGCCGCCGCCGGAGCCCCCGGCAGCATGGACCCCCTGCAGAACTCCCACGAAGGGTACCCCAACAGCCAGTACAACCATTATCCGGGCTACAGCCGGCCCGGCGCGGGCGGCGGCGGCGGCGGCGGAGGCGGAGGCGGAGGAGGAGGAGGCAGCGGAGGAGGAGGAGGAGGAGGAGGAGGAGCAGGAGCGGGAGCTGTGGCGGCGGCGGCCGCGGCGGCGGCAGCAGCAGCAGGAGGCGGCGGCGGCGGCTATGGGGGCTCGTCCTCGGGGTACGGGGTGCTGAACTCCCCCCGGCAGCAGGGCGGCGGCATGATGATGGGCCCCGGGGGCGGCGGGGCCGCGAGCCTCAGCAAGGCGGCCGCCGGCGCGGCGGCAGGGGGCTTCCAGCGCTTCGCCGGACAGAACCAGCACCCGTCGGGGGCCACCCCGACCCTCAACCAGCTGCTCACCTCGCCCAGCCCCATGATGCGGAGCTACAGCGGCAGCTACCCCGACTACAGCAGCCCTAGCGCGCCGCCGCCGCCGTCGCAGCCCCAGTCCCAGGCGGCGGCGGGGGCGGCGGCGGGTGGCCAGCAGGCGGCCGCGGGCATGGGCTTGGGCAAGGACATGGGCGCCCAGTACGCCGCTGCCAGCCCGGCCTGGGCGGCCGCGCAACAAAGGAGCCACCCGGCGATGAGCCCCGGCACCCCCGGCCCCACCATGGGCAGATCCCAGGTAACCCCCGCGCCGGCCGGGCCTGCTTCCGCCGAGGCGGCCTCGGCGCGCGTCGCGAGCCCTAGTTTCTTTCTTTCCGCGTACTTTTTCTGCGTCTTGTGCCGGGGGAGGCGGGGGCGAGGCGCCCAAAGCCATTTTTAAGTCGCGGCTGCCTCTCCCCGAGGCTGGGGCGCGCACCGGGTTCGAGTGCGCGGCCCGGGGGCCTGGCGAGGGGTCTGGCCGAGGGCCGGGCCGGGCGCGGGCACTGCCGGCGGCCGAGCACCCCGCCTCGCCACCCCACCCCAGGCCCGAGCCGCGCGCGCCGGAGCCGGGGACTGCGCCGCCTGGCAGCCGGGTGGGCGCCGGGGACGGTCGGGCGGCTTTTGTAACGAAATCGGCGCTCTGGCCGGTACGGTCAGGACGGGAATATTGACCCCGTCTTCTCAGCGCCAACAATGAGCTTTAACTGGGGGAAAGAATGAGGAACTTTGTCCTACCTCCAGCCACACCACGTTCCCGCTTAGCTTCCAAGGTGAAGGAGGAAAAAATAGGTTAGCTTTGTGGCAACCGGGTGTGCTTTTCGTAGTTCTGCCCAGCCATTCCGAGGTATTCTGTGCGGGCTTTGAGTTGGAATGTTTGGTGGCAAAAATAATACCCAAGCGTACAACGATGAGGAGGTAGGGTATTCTAAAATACATCGATTCGTTCCTGAGAATCGCTAGGAAATCCATTATTTGGCTTACGGGCTGCTTGAAAGGAGTCACCTTCAACAGATAGGCTGTTTTAAAGGAACACATTCCGGGTAAATTGAACTTATTTTGGTCATGGATTAGGCATACATTTTATTCAGCAAGTCCAGGAAAAGAGCAGACCAGTGAAAATGGATCTTTTCGGATCGGATTTATTTGGATTTTCTTTAATTTGCTGTCACCCAAGTCCTACAGCGTCATTAGAAGTGTCCTGCAATCTTGCCGTTCCTTGCTCATAGGCTGAGCCTAAAGACTGACTTGATCTCCTTTGCAAGGTTTGGAATTTGAATTGTGGAGGTAAACTGGCTGTAATAGTCTCCAGACAGCTGCCTCTGAGTTGACATCTAATCTGCCATCTGATTGGTTCCCCTCTCACCATTGGGCATTTAGCACCGCTGATGTAAATAGAAGTGCTGAGCAGTACAGTCACAAAAATTCTTGCCACAAATAATATCTGAGCTCTATTACAAGCAGATGTAAGGTTGAATATTATTTAAAGCTGAAATGATTATGAATCATATTACCAATAAGAGGATTAAATACATAAAAAAAACATTGCGCTGGTGTCCAGTGTTGGGTATTTACAAAATTCAGGTCTTTGAAAACCTTAACATGGACATTGCATGTATCCCATTCTTTACTTGTAGGGTGAGGATATGGCAGCTGAAAAATAATTAAATCAACGATTTTCACCAGTTTTTGGATTTGTTAAGCTTCTGTAAGTGTACCCTATATAGATTAAACGATGAGAAAAATTTGAATTATATCATTACAATTTAATATAAAAAGTTATGCTATTAAAAATTTCAAGATCCTGATATACAATATCTTTCAGTGAAATTTAATTAGCTTTATAACAAGAGTGAGACTACATTTACAGTAATTTGTGTTTTTAACAATTGTGACCCTCTAAGATGTTTGTAGATGAGGTGTTTTAGTTAGAATTGACATGATAGCTGGAAAAAAAATGAAGTGAGAAAACCGTATAATTTTTGCAGACAATTAGCTAAAAGGAAAAAAATGAATATTCTTGTGAAATACTAAAAGTCATTTTATATTTTCTTCTGATTTGGAGAATACAGAAACACCCCAAGAACCTTCCCCCCTCCCCTTAATTATTTTGTTAGATTAGGTCATGGGAGCTGTATATGAACTGCTTACCCAGTGAATTAGGGAAACTGTATTACATGCAAGTTGTGTTGGGTGCATTTCTTCCAAATAATTTTTCTTTCATAGACTTCTTATTGCTATGAAAGTTTAAAAAATTTCCATCTGTTAGGAAGTAGTGACAATGATTATAATATATATCTTCACTCAGCTCATTTACTTAGGAAGGTATCTCTTAATAATAACCATATCTTAGAGGAGAGACTTCTCTGAGTGATTGAGAGACTGACTTTAACTGATAATCATGTGACTCTCAGGCCGAGGATATTGATGACCACTGCTTTCAAATCTTTAGTGGAGTTT
>VMDR010018145.1:0-19443 GCA_007922815.1 Macrotus californicus | reverse complement strand
CGCCTGGATCTTTCTGGGTGGACTTCCTTATGAGCTGACTGAAGGGGACATCATCTGTGTGTTCTCACAATATGGGGAGATTGCTAACATTAATTTGGTGCGGGACAAGAAGACTGGGAAATCCAAAGGATTCTGTTTCCTCTGCTATGAAGACCAGAGGAGCACAATTCTGGCCGTTGACAATTTTAATGGGATCAAGATCAAAGGAAGAACTATCCGAGTGGATCACATGTCTGACTATCAGGCTCCTGAGGACTCAGAAAAACAGATACTGTGACCAAAGAGCTCCAGAATAAGGGCTGTGGGGCTCAAACTCCCTCACTGAATTCATCTGAAGATGGCAAAACCACCAAACAGACACACACACCCAAAGACAAAAAGTAAAAAAAAGAAAGGAAGGAAGACTAAAGACTAATGGTGGAGCAGCCAGCCTCCTCTTCAACGCCCAGAAGAAAGATGATAAAGGAAAAGCATGACCCTGGTTCTAAAAAGCACCAGAGCAAGAACTCAGAAAGGGGTCAGAAGGCAGAGTCCAGGAGGTGCTGGATCACCAACCCAGCTCCCCTCAGGTCAGGACAAACTATGCCGGGAGCAGGGATCCGGTAGAGGGAGCTGAAAGAGGAGATGCCCAAGCAGGAGCACAAGTCCTCAAGCTGGAAGGAAGAAAGAAAATGCAGGGAGAGTAACTGAAGTCCAAGCTCAGACAGGCCGACCGAAGGCCGTTTTAGGGGACATAGCCATTGAAGTAGAAGTCGAGGTTAATCCCATAGGTCTAAACGTTCCGGGAACTCCCCAGACCTGGACCCCTTGAATCCCAGCGATCTCAGGCATCCGTCTTGAATGGGAACTACAGCCCAGGCAGCTGCTCCACAGAATCGGAAATAAACTACATTTTAAAAATGCTGTCTGCACCGAAGTGTTGCCGGTTTGATTCCTAGTCAGGGCACATGCCTTGGTTGCGATTCATCCCCCGTTGGGGTACGTTGGAGGCAATAGCTACATGTTTCTCACATCTATGTTTTTCTCTCTCCCTTTCCCCACCCCCACCCCAGCTCTCCCTCCCTTCCTCTTTCTCTAAAAATTAATGGAAACGTGTCCTTGGTGAGGATTTAAAAAAAATAAAATAAAAATGCCGTCAAATTCAGTTATGCTTTTAATGTTTCTGTTCATAAAATCTCTGAGTCTTCATCCTTTAATCCCTTGAGTATTAGAGTCATTGAGAGAGCTGTAGTTTCAACAGCCAAATGTCCTGGACTTTTGAGCAAAATCCATTGTCCCTGGTAATATGCTTGATATTTATCAGGGTGAGTATCCAAAAATTGTGTTCATAAATATGGCCCTTGAATTTATGATCCCAGCTAATGATGAAATGTCCAGTAGAGGGGAAGTACCAGGTAATTCTGGATTTCTAGTCTTTGTGTTAGATGTTTAGAACACTTGCAGTGACCTTTCCAGTTGGCAGGTTGGCCCATAGTGTGCCGAAGTGTGGCTTAACTAGGTTTGGGCAGCGTGATGTGGACGTGGTAATGGTGCGTGACTTCAGATTGCTCCCTACCCCTTCCTGTTTTTGTAAATGCAAACATCTTTTGCTTTTTTTGGTTGATACATGCCCTCACAGTTTTTTCTTGCAATCTGTATATTTATTTATCTTTAGTGAGGTGAGATTTACATAACATAAAAGTAACCATTTCACAGGGAACAATTCCATGGCATGTGGTACATTCACAGTGTTTGTAAAGCCACCACCCCTATCGAGTTCCAAAATATTTTCATCGCCCCACAGTGAAACCATGCACCCATTAGGCAGTTATTCCCCATCTCCTCCTTAACCTAGTCCTTGCCAACCAGCAATGTGCTTTCCATTCTATGGATTTACCTGTCCTGGACATTTCATATGAATGGAATCACACAATAAGAAAAAAATACAAGGGCAGTCATTCTGACAAAGCTCAAGTTACTAGCTTAAATGCTTTCCATGTTCTGACTCCTGGGAATTTACCTCTTTTTTTTTAAAGATTTTATTTATTTATTTTTAGAGGGGAAAGAGGAGCAGAGGAAAGAGAGAGAAACATCAATGTGATGTGAAACATCAATCAGTTGTTTTTCACATGCCCCAAACCAAGGACCTGGCCCACAACCCAAGCACATGCCCTGACTGGAAATCAAACTGGTGACCTTTCAGTTCACAGGCCAGTGCTCAATCCACTGAGCCACACCAGCCAGGGTGGGAATTTACTTTTTGAAAGGTCCCTGCTCACCTGACAGAAATACTGAAACTACATTCTAATGTAGTTATTTTGAACCAACATCTCTCTGAAACAGATAAAGTTTAAGGAAACTAGTAGATACTGAAGTTACCTTTTCTTTAGTCCAGCACAACAAACACTGGCCACTGAGCATCTGAAATGGGGCTATCCTGGACTGAGATGTGCTGTCACTTTAAAGTGTCTGCCATCCTGGCTGGGTGTCTCAGTTGGCTGGAGCTTTGACGCCTGTACCAGGAAGGTTGCCGGGCGATTCCCAGTCAGATGCCTAGGTTGCGGGTTGGGTCCCCAGCCTGGGCCCATCTATGTTGCTCTTGCCGATGTTTCTTTCCCTTTCTTTCTCCTTCACTTCCCCTCTCCCTAAAAATAAATAAAATATTTTTTAAAAAATGAGAGGGTGAATAAATGGCTAGGTTGCTATATCTAGAAACAACAGATACGCTCAAATGGTGTGATTCAGGCAACTACGATAGAGCTGCTACCACTTATAAAGATGTAGACAAGGTAAGGGAAACCCATAAGAAAAAAACTAAATGGGAGTGGGTGGTCGGGAGGTATGGTGGGGGCGGGCTGAAGCTGTCATTCCCATCCCTGCCAGCCCCTTTCCACCGCTTCCCAATGGCAGACCACTGAGCTCCAGGGAGTGATTGCTGCTGTGGTCCCAATGGGATAGACATTTTCTTACCTGTACAGCCACCACCAACAGGATGAAATCCAAGAGGCTTCGGAACCTGCGCTGGTATCGCCAGATGTTCCAGAAGCGATGTGGGTACAAGAATGGCTTTAAGTGTCCTTGTATGTCCCCATTGCATCAGGGACAACTTCTGCTGGCTTCAGAGACTCCTCAGCAGTTTATGGATTATTTTTCAGAGCAATTCCAAAATGACTTTCTAGAACTTCTCAGGAGACACTTTGGCACGAAGAGAGTTCACAATAACATGGTTTATAACGAGTACATCCGCCACGGAGAGCACATTATATGGATACCACTCAGTGAGACTCTGATTTTACCACGTGGCTGGGCAGAGAAGGCTTGTGCAAAGTGGATGAGACACTAAAAGGCCAGTATATTTTATTGAAGAGCAAGTGAGAAGAGGTCTGGAAAGGAACGAACAGGAGGCTCCTGTTTTTACAGAATTAATCAGAGAAAACAATGAAGAGAAAGTGACATTTAATTTGAATAAAGGAGCATGTAGCTCAACAGCAACATCTTCCAAGTCAAGTTCTTTGGGACAAAGTACATTGAAGGCAATTGAGACAGTAGCATCAGTGAAATGGAAACACTGTTTCCAGAGCTCAGCTCAACCAAAAGAAAGAAAGAAAAAGAAATCCACACTTGATGAAATCATGGGGATTGAAAAGGGAAAGAAAAGAGTTGCAGCCTGAAATCATTGTGAGAATTATAATCAAAAAACTTGAGGAGAGAAATATTGTAAGAAAAATGGCATTGTTAAGGAAATATTGACAAATATACAGCTGTTGTGAAGATGAACGACTCTGAAGACGAGCTGAACCTGGACCAGATTCATTTAGAAGCAGTAATTCTTGCCCTGCTGATGTAGCTCAGTGGATTGAGTGCCAGCCTGTGAACCAAAGGGTTGCCGGTTGGATTCCCAGTCAGGGCACATGCCTGGGTTGCAGGACTAGGTCCCCAGTGGGTGGTGTGCAAGAGGCAACCACACATTGATGTTTCTCTCCCTCTCTTTCTCCCCCCTTTCCCCTCTTTCTAAAAATAAATAAAATCCTTTAAAAAATATAGAAACAGTAATTCCAGCACCAGGAAAAAGAATTATCATTCTAAATGCTACAGAGGAAGTGAAGGTACCTTAGAATCCATCAATGAGAAGACCTTTTCAG
The DNA here is from genome assembly GCA_007922815.1 of Macrotus californicus. NCBI lineage: Eukaryota > Metazoa > Chordata > Mammalia > Chiroptera > Phyllostomidae > Macrotus > Macrotus californicus. Next base: position 15,322 of record VMDR010018145.1, on the reverse strand, counting down.
CTACTATAATCATGAAAACTGGCCCTATAAGGACACAGAGTTGAAGGAATTTGATATGAAGATATTTCTAAACTTGCTTGAGTTTGAACATTTGTTAACATATTAAAATCCTAAAGCATCAAATTGGTGTTCACCGAAGCGTTATGAGACTCTACTGTGGGAGAGTGTTTCTTTTGTATAAAACAAATGGATTTATTTAAATATTAATGTATATTTGTTTAGCTAAAAAAAAATTTTAAAGAGTGAAGAAAGAGAAGTCATGGACACAGACAAAATTGGGGTGATTGTAGGTGTGGGGGAGAAGGGGGGATAAAGGGGACAAATGGAAAAAATGCAATTAAAAAATTTTAAATAACAAGAAAATAAAATAAGAGAAATCTATATGTCATGAACTATCAAAACTACGTAAATTTGTTCATCTTATGTTCATTTTCTTTATATTTCCTTTATTTTTAAAATTTTCACTAAAAGATTGTTATTGTAAAGTATTTTATATAAACACATTTAGAATCATAAAAGAAAAACATGAAGCATCCCTGAGATCAGCTATAGCAGGAGCCTGAAGGTACAAGGAGAGAGGGTAGCTCTCAGGGATTCACTGCCCAGGAGGACCCACGGACAGGGGGTGTTGCCCTCAGTGTATATGAATCCAACCTGCAGTAACCAGGCCTGACTGGAACCAAGGAAGTAAAAAAGTCACATTCCTCACATTCTTCAGTCTCCTGAAACTGCCTCTCAGGAGCCAAACCAACCAGAAGCCCCAGGGCAAGGGAGCCAATGATGCAATCACCATGTGTCAGCTGTGCAGGGCACAGAGCAGGATGGGAAGAGATTGGGGTGGGGGGTGGGGGGATCTGGAAGAGCAAGTGTAAAATATTCAATAGTTTCTCTCCAGGACAAGAATTGCTAACAGCTTTCTAAATGTTAAGACATTCAAGAATGCCAATTAGAGTATAATACCAGGCAGGATAGTAAGAAGCTAGGAAAATTCCATGGCAAGTGGAATGAGGAAATTCAGACAGATAGATGAACAAACTGGCTGAGCAATTTATAGCCAGATACAGAAGGTCACCAGGGCAGAAAGCCCCTGAATGTCTAGCCATGGCCAAAACCAGTGGGGGGCCTCGCCCCCAGGGTGAACATTCCTCCCGTAGCACCTGGCTGCTCATTTGGTTCTGACCCTCTGCTGAGCTTTTCTCCCCTGAGAGAACACCTAGGCCTCCAGTGTTTCAGCTCCAGGCCAAAAACAGGCAGCAAAACCAGGCAGGCAACCCCAAGACCACCCGAAATGGCTAATGACTTAACCCATGGCGCCAACCAATCAACGGAGGCCACAGCCCTGAAAGGACACACTTGGAAAAGCTGATGAATAGTCTGTTGAGGTCCTCTCCTGAGACCTCCCCTAAAACACCCGACTCTGGAAAGCACACACACCCTCCCAAAGATGCCCGCACCTGCCCACCCTGAGGCAGGCCCACCGAAATCTTCTTTCTAAGTTTTTTTTCTCCTAAACTCCAAGGCTCCCCATGAGACTTGCCACCACGCAATGGCACCCTTTTCCAGGTTTAGTCTTTAGCTTTTCAGACTTCTCAGGGCACTCTGTGGACATTGCTTTCACAGAGACGGGCTCATTCTAACCCAAGTAATAAGAAAGGACTACATACAAAGCAGAATGCCAACTTAACCAATTTATATTAATATCTATCACATGGTAATATTTATATATATGCCATATATACAAACTTATGGGAGCCAGGCAATGGGTGTATCAGTTAGCTTCACGTAAAAGGAAATCAAATCAGTAGATAAAAGCATAACAACATTTTTCATGGTTTATTCAACAAGAAGAGAAAGCAGTCTTATCGTTGTCCTCAAGGAACTCTCCTTCAGCATGTCTGCCTACGGCCTCCTGGGAACAAGGCCCTGCCACACCAGACACTCATGCTGCTTCAAAATCAGGAAACAAACAGCTGGTTGGGGAGGGGAGAATACTCTCTTTTTACAAAGCTTTTTCTTTTTACCTGGTTAGCTCCCCGGAAGCCCCAATGGCAAGAACTGGGTCACATGGTCATTCCAATTGTCTGGCAAGCAGGGAAAGCAAGCATCTAATTCTCCAGCCACATTCTATAGTGAGGATCAGCATGAAATAAGAGCTTTGGAAATGGCTTTGAATAGTGTGGCAGCTTATGCGGCATCAAGGTGGGGAGCTGGCTGACAGCTTCCAGCCACAGTGCCTTCAGGATATACTGCGTGTTCAGGCTGAGGCCACCTTGTTCCCAGGTAGCCCTTAACCAATCCTGTACAAGCTGGAAGTACAAGGGTCTGGCCCTGTCTGCTCAGGGTGGGACTCCTCTGATCTTTGTTCCAGAGCTTATTAGAGACTTGTTCAGACCCACAGCACAGTCTGAAGCTCTCTCTGTCCAATTCTGCTTCCTTCCCATTTCCTTTCACAGGTGTCGAGTCTCCATGGTGGTCTCAGGACTTTGCCTGCCCAATACTGTTTTCCCTCCCAACCTTTCTTACATGACGGTTACCCACCACCACCCCACAATAAACCTCTGTACTCCAAACTCCACCTCAGCATCTGCTTCCTTTACAGCAAGTGGTTATATCTGAACAACTTTCCTATAAGTTAGGAACTTACTTATCGTGCCGGAAATCAAATATTCTTGCTGAAAGAATATAGGATCAGAACAAGCTAGGCTTCTCTGACTAATCCATTTTCACCGTGAAGATATTCCTAATGTGGGTGATTTCTCTCTCCTTTCAGAAGAGACATCTATGCCCCCAGACTACTCTAGTAAACACCATCAGAGTTGATCGCTGATTCTCTGACTCCTGTTTTCCTCTTTCCATTCAAACCATTCCTAATCTGTTGGTTTCTGCTTTCTTAACATGTTGATTCCAACATGGCGTGCTACAGCCAAGCCCTCCTTGTTTTCCCCACCTTGGGGTCCAGAAGACTTTCTGTTTTCTCTTCATTTGTGTGCTTGTTTTTTCTTTAAGAAAATTCTTCAAACACCTGCCCTCTACCACGTGACCTAGCTTATATGTGGAATCTAATGGACAAAATAAACTGACGACCAAAATAACAACAGAGGCATGGATACATGGGACACATTGACAGCTGTCAGGTGTGGTGGGGGGAGAGGGGAATGGATGAAAGAGGGTGAGGGGATCAGCCAAAGAACATACATGCATAACTCACAGACACAGGCAACAGTGTGGTGAAGGCCAGAGGGAAGGGGGAGGGGTGGGCGCTGGGTGGCAGTGGGCAAAGGAGGAGAAAATGGGGACATCTCTAACAGTATCCACAACAAAAATAAAGATAAATAAATAAATAAACGTTTTAAATGTGTCAACTGAACGATTTCAATTCTCAGAGTTCCGAACAAGCCTCACTGCCACTCCCTTTTACTTCTTATAGGGCCTGATGTATGTCTTTAAAATAGCATGAGCTGGGAGGAGATTATCCACCATGACCTCCCAGCTAGGAGTTTATGGTCAGATCACCCTGTGAGGTCAGTTCCTTAAAAACACCTTTTTCCTCCTATCCTGCCAGCCCTGGGGAATCAGACCTGCAGTACAGGGGCTACAAGTCTAGAGACCCGAAAGCCGAGACTGGGGACCCCAAGCCCACCAGAGGAGGGGGAGAGGTGGGAGGAGGGGAGAACGGGGAGTGGGAGGAGTGGGGACAGCCACCAGGTGCACATTGGCAAGGGGACAGGGGCGGGACGGCGCTTTCGGCTGTGCCCCTCAGCTTCGCATTCTCAGCATCAGCTCTGGCCCTGGCTCTGCTCTCCATCCAGGAGACTGTGGCGCCAGCACGTTCTAGGGGATTGGAGCTCTGGGAAGGACGATTAAGGTGCTCTGCCACCACCGCCTGGGGAAGAAGGTCCGCGTGTAGTGCGACAGGGATGACACCATGGGGACCTTAAGAAGCTGATCGCAGCCCAAACGGGTACCTCTGGGAACAAGATCGTCCTAAAGAAAGGGTACACAATTTTTAAGGACCACATTTCTCTGGCAGATGGTGAAATCCAGACGGGATGAACCTGGAGCTTTATTACCCATGGAGCAGAGCTCTATCCCAGTGCCCCGCCCTGCGCTGCCCTCTTCTTCCGCTCTCAACCCCCACACTCGTAGGGATGCTTGTTTTTAAAAATTCATGTTAACAGAACTTGAGAGGGAAAAAAATAAGTTTAAAATAAGTAAAATAGCCCTTGCTGGCGTGGCCCGATTGGTGGGAAGGTGGGGGTTCCAGTCTGGGTCAGGGCACATGTCCAGGCTGCGGGTTCTGTATTTGGCTTGGGCACATACCAGAAGGCAGCCAGTTGATGTTTCTCTCTCTCTCTCTCCCCCTTCCTCTCTGAAAGCAATGAGAAAAATGTCCTCAGATGAGGATAAAAATAAGTAAATAAATAAAATAATACAGTTTCTTCAACTTTCCTTTACTAAGCGGCTCCTATGTGACAGGGCTCTAGGAGATACTGGGCACACAAAAATGAAGAAGACACAGGCACGCACCCAAGAGGCTCCTAGAAGCTGTTTTTCAGGTAAACAAAGCTGAGGAAATGGAGTCAAAAGAGGTGAGATGTAAACCAAGAAAGAGGGAATCACTCACCAGAGCTTTTCACAGCCTAAGTATTGTAAGCTTTCCACCCTCCACGGGATATAACTTCAGAGATTTCTCACGCCAGCATAGCCTCTCTACATACACTGGATGTTAAGTATGGATGTGGCTCCTTTTCCACGGATTGGTGCTGCTTGGCACTGTCTGCTGCCACCCTCAGATCCGGTCTCCTGATAGTACTGCCAGCCTGGGGTGGCTTCTTTCTCACCAGGGCTTGAAAAATGATGGAGTTGCCCCAGTGGGGACTGTTTCTGCATAAGGCATACTTTCAGCACATCCCCGCTGTGTCTGTATTGAGGTTGTCATCCTTGTCTTGTTTTCTGACTGTATTTGTGCTGAACGTGCTCATTTGCATTCAGTGATACTTATTATTCTATTTCTCCGAAGTAACTGTTGATACAATCATTTATCAGTTCTATCCCTTGAAGTAAAAGTTAACCAAGCTCAGAACAGACCTGACTGCATGTAATCCTGTTGGGAACTGCCTGCTTTCAGAAGCTGTAACCCCCAAGGCTAAGGCCGAGTGAGAGACCTTGGGACCTTAAGCCACTAAGGAGACAAAGCTTATCTCCCTGGCAGGGGTACCGCCTCTGCCCCTTTTACTTCACCCTGCTGGCCCTGGGTGGATGGCGGGTTAGCCAGTGATGGGTAAGATTCCTCAAGGGAGGGACGACCTAAGACAGGCATGGTCATGAAGGGGCCCTCAGGGAAGGACTTGGGGGGCTATAGAAAAAGGGGGCGATAGCCCCTCGCCCCTTGGCTTTGACATAGCCTGAGTCCTCACTCTGTCTGGGAGAAGTTTCCTAGTCTCTTGGCTGTCTTACTTCACCTGCCTGACTTAAGCCTGAAACAATGCCGGAAGGCGGTGCAGCCCTGGGCAGGAATGGGCGGTTCCGGGAGTGATCAGGCCTAAGAAAAAATACATAAAATCCTGTGAAACTTACTTTGCTGAGAATGTCTTCAATTTTCTGATAAGTGTCCAAGCATGAAATGCGTTTGTTTCCCAAAGTTTTATGGCCCGTTAGCTAACTGACCCTGACTCAGAATAAGCCCTCATAGTTCTTTGTGTGTTATCTATTGTTGGATCCTTGCTGTCTGACAATGATTAGTGAGCTTTATGTATACGCCCTGGATTCCTATGCAAATTAAACTCAATAAAAGCCCATTGAGGAACAGGTGTAAGGTCCTTCTCCTTTGAGAGATCGGCCACCTTTCCCCTGAAGCAGATCGTGTCTTGGTCGACTTGTTCTCATCTGTGGTGGCTGTTGAGGGGTGGGGGGCTCTGCGGTGGAGCCCCCCACCACATAATCCAAAGCTTGAAACAGAGTTGACTAGATCGTGGACTAGATGTAATCTTAAGAAACGATTACAACTAGAAATAATGGCAGTCCTCTAGTCTAGGATGTAACAAACATTTCCCCGGAAGACACAAGTCTTGAGTTGCTTAGCATTTTCCTCTAAGTTTTGAAAAGTGAATGGCAAAGCTACAATGGACCTTAGAAAGTCACCTGGCCCTACCCTATCCTTTTATAAAGAGGGAAGTTAGTGCCAGAACAGCAAGGTAACTTGCTTAGGTCAGACAGCTTTGACAGATATGGGATTGAATCCCAAGATCCCTTTTCATCCAAGCATTTTCCCACAGCTGTCCCATCCTGAATTTGCCTGGTCTCACTGGCTTCCACAGCTCATTTTTCTCCCTCCCATAGTTTAATCCCCATCATCTTTTGTCCACTGCAGCTTCCCTTCCTCCCCTTTCGCCCCTCCTCCATGGGGTTTTTTACATTCCTGTCAGTGTTGTGTGTTCCTGTTCCCTAAATCCTTTGTGTTTTCTGCCTCCTCTATCACTAAAGGGAAACCAGTTTGCATGCCTATCTTTGCGTCTTCTACATTTAGTACTTTAAAAAAAAGCCTGGTGTGTATGAAAATTCTGAACTATCTTTAAAGTTTACAGTTCTATAAATATACTATGAAGTCTACTGGAAAGATAATACTACCAAATTCCCAAGACTTAGTACAAAAGCACTTCTGGAATATGGAATGGTAAAGCAGATTTTAAATGACTGCTTAGGGGCCCTCAGTACTTGAGAAAGGATATAACGTTCCTATAAAGGAATTACAGTCTTCTGTAATATAATCAGCTCAAAATGGAATGGATGACATTAACTCTCTGTCGTAGCAATGGGCATGAATGGGGAGAGAAAACAAACAAACGGCAAATACAAACTAACTCCCATCATAGTAACTGGAGAAAGATGATGCACTGTATTTTATCCAGTCTGGATGGGGCCATGCACAGAAGCAAACCCACCCCATTCTAAGCATGGATTCTCTGGTTACAATTAGTTTCTCATCTATTCTGCTAGCAGAAGGGACATGACTCTAATATTTTTGACTGAAGACATTAATGTTCTAGATCCAGGGAGGGGAAGTCATCTCATAAATTAATTGTTGGTGCCCCCACTGACTTCCACTAAAAGACTCTTTACTGCACGTTTTAGACTACAGCTCTGGGCCTGCAGAGCTGAGGTTCTTATCTTAAACCTGGTGACCGCATGAACGAGTTGTCACCATGAGCTCTTCCGTAATGTCCAGCCAGCTTCCCTCTTTAGCATTTCAGGGCCCTCTCTAGCTTCTTGCCTGTTGAAAACTAAAAACTACCTATTGTGCATAAATGATTGCTTTGACTATGGTAGGTTATTTTCCCTCCAAGAGTGGTCAGTCTCATTGACTTAAACAAACCAAGAGAAGTGGGAAATACTGAATTGAGGGAATGTATAGTTAGGCCTGCTCTTCTCTGTGCCATCTTTTTCATACTCTTCTAACAGCATGGAGAAAGGAAGGGAAAGCAGACCTGAGACCCCTCCTGGGGCTGCCCCTGGGAAAGCAGACACACCATTCTCTCCCCTCCCCGGACAAAGGAGAAGGGCCTCTTGTGGGACCATTGCACTTCTTGCTTGAGCAGGGCTGTCTATTTCGGAACTCAGAGTCCTGCAAACTGCACAAAGGAACTATGTCATGGAACCTGAGACAGGGCTCCTGCCCTAGGGCCAGGCAACAGCTGTTCAGCAGCTGCACTATTATGCCTTAAAGCTGCTGAGTGTGAGATGAAGCTATGTGAAAAATAGAAACCTCTGTGACAACAGCTGGCAGGTAATGTATATCACAAAGACATCTGTGGCATTAAAATGAATACATAGTGGATGAACTTTCAATTAGGATTTTTAAGTTTAGGATAAAAGTTATGTACTCATCTTTTCAATTATAGAAAAATTAATAATGAAAAAAAAGAAAGAGGGAAAGGGAAGAGCCCTGGCAGCTGGTACAATTCAGGAACAGAGGCAGGTAATAATATGTGGCTCCCTGTCATCTTCACCTCCTTCCCCTCCCCAATGCCCCACCCCAAAATAGCATGAAAGTCTTCCCTGGAGCAACCAAGATAGATGTCTGCTCCAGCAGCCAGGCCCCAAGTTCAGGCACAGCACCACTTCTGAGAGTTGGCAGCTTGTCTAGCCTTTGAACGCCTTTCCTTCGTGGGACACGTCAACCTTGCTCCTCTTTAATGTGCAAGATGGGACAAGAGCTTGGGCCAGGCAGTTATAACTACAGGCAGGGCTTTCTCCAACGCTGAGCAGAAAGACTTTTGCCTGCACAGGCCAAGGGATGGTCCTGCGGTTGCTTGCCTGCCACATCCTATTTAAAGGAGTCTCAGCATTCTGGTGGCCTAGGAGGTGCGCGAGCTGTTACCTGGGACCAGACAGAAAGCAGACAGCAGGTTACTTCATGAGCCCAGCTTTTTGGGGTTTATGCTTTCTCTATCCCCTTTAGTGACACCTTCCTCTGAGACCAGAGGCAAGAACTGGGCTCCCTTCAAATTTTGGGCAGAGATGACTGGGTGTTTCAAAGGGAGGACGAGGGTTAGGGAGGGGAAGAAAGTGACAACTCCATGAAAAATTACAGAGAGTTGGTGAGTGTCAATGTGATAGGCCAGCTATGTTTACAAGCTGGCAATTATAGACGTTGGGTTCTATCTTCCCACAGACACTGGGAGACAGAGGCCCTATCCTTCCTGATGATCATATTTCACGGGAATGGCTTTCAGATCCTCAAGAAAAATACCCTTGAGTTATAGGAACTATATATACATCTCTAAGGGACAGAAAAAAATTCCACAGTTGTAAGCCTGTTTTAGTAAATGTCCTAGGAAAGGGCTGTCAAGTGTTGGCTACAAGGAACAGTAAATTCTATCGACAGCCCTGAGCTTTTCCAGACAGGAATGCATAAGGAGGCTGGGTTGTCCCAGGGATACCGTTTGAGGCTGCTAGAAGCCATGCAAAAGTTTGGTCAAGTCTCTTAGTGCAAAGGGTTGAATGAAGTGTTCTTGCCAAAAGTTTTTGCAGTTCTCAGTATCTCCCCTTTTCATATAAAAAACTAGTTCTCAGAATAATTATGTTGCTTAGCACCTTGGAGGTGCACCACACAGATCACCCCCCCCGGAGAGAGCCTGCCATTCTGCCACAAGGAGAGCAGCAGCTGTCAGCCTCCATCTGCAGCCCCTTCAGGAGCCACCTCAGCGTTCCAGCTGAAGCCATGTTCTTCTTGAATAATCCTCAGGCAATGACTGTGCACTGGGGGTGCTAGGCCTGACCATTTCGGCCCAATGTGGGGCTCTTCTAATTGGCAACTTGTGCTCCTTCATCCCAGATTGGCTGGATCTTGTCAGATCTGCGTCACAGTCCCAGGCTCTCCCTGCCCAACCCTCCTTCTCCCCCCCCTTTCTCATTCACAGGTGTCACTCCCAATAAATCTATTGCACTCTGACTTCATCTGCTTCCTGGGATACCCAAAATAACACATGCATCTTGTCCAAAATTCTACTCACAATGAATAAATGCTCAGCCCTGGGCCCAAACCGCAGTTTCTGAATTGCATTGAAGGTGTAAACCCTGTTGGAGATATTTGCACTTTATCCAGATTCATAATCTTCAGCTAAAAAAATAAGTCTGTCTAGAAATGGGAATGGTAGAAAGAACTGGAGGGAAATAGTGACGTGAGGGGCACTGAGGAGAGGATGGACCATCAGCACCTCTCTGGAATGACTGAAATCACACCAAATGGTTTTCTAGTTCCTTCTGGAAGATTAGAGAATCTATGCAGGGCCGAAGCCAGGACACTAGCACAGGGCCTTGGACATCTCTCTAAAATTGTGCTTCTTCCATTGCATGGTAGCTGATATGTGCGCCTCTGTCTGTAGAGTATGAGATCTTCGGTATAAGACCTGTGCTTTGATTCCCTATTGCATCTTCAGTGCCTAGAATAAAACTCAGTATATCGCAGTAACTCAATAATAGTGAAATAAATAACGGAGTCTTATCTCAGCAGGGAAATAAGAGGGTATGGACAAACCTGAGGTGATAATTATTAGAACCAATATTTATTGGTTGTATACCAGGCACTGTTCCAAATTATCATGTATTGCCCTATCACTCAGTACACAGTAACCCCAGTTGGGATTGCAGTTGGTGTTTTGCAGGTAGCAGATTCTGAGACAAAGGGTGGGGTGCAGGATGTTCGTCAGGAAACGCCTTTGGGATCAACACCCATGGCAGGGAGGAGAAGGAAGAAGATGGGGTGGAGGGAATTGAGCCACAAAGCAGCCTCAGCCAACCCATAGGGAGCTTTGGGACCAAAATGATCTGTGTTATCCTGTTTTGGATCAAAGTGGCCACGCCTTTATATCTCCTTCCACCTTAATTAGTCATTATATGTGAACCCTCTTGGACAGATGTGCACCTTGGGTCAGGCTACTCTCAGTGGTCAGCCCCAAAAAGACCATCTGCTGAAGGCTGTGTGCCAACAGCACTCACAGTAGCCAGACATCTAGGTAGCACATTTCTGTATCCATCACAGGTAGCTAATGTTATTGACCCCTTTATACAGATGAAGAAACTGAGGCAGAAACACATTAGCTAACTGCCAGTGAAGTCAGATCATGAGTGGTCAAATCAGGATCAAACCCTGACAGTCTAGTTAAAGAGCCTGCGCTGCCGATCACTCCATCTTACTCTTGAATAAGGCACACATGAGGGTAGCAATGAGGCTATGTCCCCATGCACACCCGCATGACAGTTTGAAACCCTAACATTGGAGAGGGTAAATTCACCCCTGCATGCACGGAAGTTCACCTTTACCAGCCATGAATTGCTACAATCAGGAGTGGAAAAGACACTATCAGGTGTGACACGTGTAAAAAATATTGACTGATGTCTCAGCATGATGTTAGACATGTTAAAGGATATAAAGAAAGCAGAAGACATGGTCTCTTCTCATGCAAAGCTCTGAGTTTAGACAAAGGGATAAACCACAAACACATGAAATAATTTTTGGAACAACCCCGGAATAGTCAATGAGTAAGTGACAGATGATTGCTATGCTGGGTAACAGTAAAACAGGAAAGGGCGAGCAAGGCTTTAACAAAACAGTCCTCAACTGTTACAAAGTTCCACCCCCTTAACACTGAATGACAGTGGGCCTTGGAACCAAGATAATGATAAAGTATAAACTATAACCTAAGTGTAAAAGGAACTCGACCCACAGGGTTTGGGAAGGGCCCATAAGCCTAACTATGGGAAAGTTCCCAGGGCAAATTAAAATCCCCAGCTTTGGATGAGGCTTCATTTTCTCTACCACTCTACTGCCTGGAATTTGCACGTTACCATGTTTGGCTCCTAGGTGATTAAAGATACTTTAACTCTAAATCTTAGCTATTTTTTTTCCTATGGGTGAGAGCACTTAAAAATTGAACAACAGGAAAATACTACGGTTTATTTTACTGGTATTAGGATCTTTACAAGAACTTTTATTGTTTCATGCATTCTACAACTGTTTAATGAGTACTCTCAAGGTTTGGGTAGTAGTGTAGCATTATGGTTAAGTGTAGGGTTTGGCAGATGGACTTGGTTTGAATTACAGCCCTACGACCTACCAAATCTGTGTCAAAGTACTTGTCTAATCCTTGGTTTCTTCATATGTAAAGGAACTAACAGCCATGCTTGTCTTGTGGTGAGAATTAAACAATTCACGTAAGGTGCCTGGGACGTATTAAGTAGTCGCTGAGGTTACTTGCTACCAATAACAGCAGGAGGAGGAGCTTGGGTCAGATGCTATGCTGGGTGCTGGGGATTCACCCATGTAAAAACAAAAAGCCCCGCCTTCCCAGAGCAGACAGGTAGACGTGGGAGACAGACAAACAAGGTATTAACTGCTACAATAAGAAAAATGTAATGTAATATGGAAACATGCAGCACTGGCAAGAAGAGGAAAGTTGGGGAGTTCCAGAAAGATTTCTTGGGAGAAAACACCATCACGACCTTAAAGATTATGTCATTTCCTTTGAATTGAATTATTTGGTTCTGCCACTAGAACATAAGTTGCATGGACATCGTGTTTGGTTTTATACACCAAGCACTTAGTGTGGCGCCTGGCAAGGAAGAGGCACTCAAGTATCTGGTGGGTGAATGAAGAGCAAATAAATGAGTGAATAAAGTGACCCCTAATGTGGCAAGTAGGAGTCTGCCGAAGGAGGATGACAGCAAAAATGTGCCAGGCAGGTGAAACAGTGTGCATGAGGTCACGGAGTGAGCAAAAGCATGGAGTGGGAGGAACCAAAATGTAATGAGGTTGGAAAGTGTGTATGTGGATGCTGTGCGTTTGAGGCTGAGAAGGGAGGAGGGACCAAAGCAGACAGGGTCTTGTAAGCTGTATCGTAAGGGGTTTGAATTTGATGCTCAGGAACACTGGGAAGCCATTAAGGATTTCAATCAAAGGAAAGATACAGTGTTTTTAAACATTTGTTCTTTGTTCTGTTACTACACTAATAATTCAAACCCATTTTAGGAGGGAAAAAACAAAAGCTACAGATAACCATCATTAGGAAAAAAAAATCACCCATGAATTTACCACTCAGATAGGACCACCATTTGACTGCAAATGATAAGTAACCTCAGTTATCTGTTGCTGTGTTAACCAACCAACCCAAAACCGAGTGGCCTAAAACAATTTATTTTTCACGAGTCTTTTGGGTTGATCGGGATCAGTTGGGTGGTTCCTGTGCTCTTTGTGCATCTGAGGACACTCTGCAGGCTTCGTGCCGCTGGGAGCTTAGCCACGGCTGGGACATCCTGTCCTCAGGAGCCTGTCTCCACAACGGCCTCTCATCTTTTCCGTGATCCAACCGGAGCTTCTCTGCAGCACAGTGGCTGGCTTCCAAGAGGGACGAAAGGGAGCTGCCAGGCCTCTTAAAAGCCTAGGCTTGGACACGCACTGAACTTCTTCCACTGCACTTCAGTAGGCAAAGTCAGGCACAAGGCCAACTGAAATTCGAGGGGATAGGAAGACTTATTAACTACTGGGAAAACTATCTACTATACAATCTCATTTGCTAAATACAAAGACACTAAGTTGTTGTTCATTTCTGGTATTGTACAAAAAATTAGAAAATCTGAGTTCAAAAGTGACAAATGCAAATACATGGTCTTTGTCCATAAAAGAACCTGGTGAGTAGGTTACCTAAATAAGCTGACAATTGGCATGTGTACAGGGGAAGGTGGAAAGCTTATGGGAAGATCCTATTTGAAACCCAATATTGAAAGGAACTGAAGGAAAAAGTCAGATCCTAGACAAAGAAAATGGTTTAAAATGTTGTGAGAAGTATTCTACAACCAATGCCCCTATCCTTCACCTGAGTATTACCTTTGAGTGTGACAGGTGATTAAAATATGCTATTTGTCCAATCTCACTTTTTGAAGGACAAATGGGTGGAGGCCAGGGACTAGGCAGTGATACATCAGTATACACAACAACAGAAGCCCCGGAGTTCGCATACCACATCCTAGGGAATGACAGAATCAAAACCTGAAAAACCAAATCTCTTGCCAAGTCAAAGAGCAAACAGGAGATCAAAATGGTTGCCTTCTTTCACTCTCTGCAGTGAATGCGGCAGGAGGCTGAAATCTCAATTTTATTCATCGGTCATGGGGAAGCCACCTGGTTGAATGGTTCAAGGAGGGCATAACTAGGCTCCTGGACGTCTAGGCAGCCTAATAATGCCTCAATGGAATGGATAGTGTCTCTCAGTTTCCTCCTCTTCCTCATCCCCACTACCACCGCCTTAGTTCAGTCCTTCAGCACCTCTGCTGGACTTTTGCGGGACTCCTGACTGGTCTCCCACCTACTCAACTCTATCTGCTCCAGTCCACCTTCCACATAGTTCCCCAAGTTTCCTTGCTCAATACACATGCAGCAATGTCCAACTTGTGGCCCATGGGCCACATGCAGCCCAGTGTGGCTGTGAACGTGGCCCAACACAAAATCATTAATTTACTTAAAACATTGAGATTTTTTGGTAATTACGTGTCATGTGTTTAATGTGTGGCCCAGAGATGCCAATAGGTTGGACACTCTTGCTAGTTAATGGAAGGGGAAAAAAGGCCAGAGACAGGTATAGTGTTTTGATTAGGAAAGACCTGTATGCTGCGACAGACTTTATCCTGACTCAGGTACATATTCAACAATTTTTCAGGAGAGACATATCATATTTGCATATTTTAAAAGAATATCCCAGCAGTAAGGGGATCAGGAACAAGCCTGGAGGCTGAGATAAGACTGTAATAACCCTGCTTGCTGATAGAGCGAAGGCTGAACCAAACCAGTAGCAGAAAAGAGGAGTCAGAGTGGAGCTATAACAAATGAAATCTTATCAACGATAAATGGTAACCTCCCGTAAACAGGTAGGAGACTGGGACATTGCCCAACTTTCCTACTTGAGTATATAGAATACATTTTCACCAAGACATACTCAGAGGAGCAGGTTTGGGAGTAATCAGAAACCACCACGTAGGATGGTCAGCTGTGAATAAACAGTTTGAGGGTAGGTAAAGAGTTCTAGACTGAAAGTATGAAAACCAGAAAAAGGACAGATGAAGAAGTCATGTGTGGAGAGGTTCATGCAGAAGGAGAATCTAGGAAAGGCAGTAAAACCTTAGAGGAGCTAAAGGTTTCAAAATTTGGAAAGCCACAAGTAACATTTACATATCAACAAATCAAAACCTGCGAGGATATATTGTCTATTTACCAAAATTATGTAACCAGAGAATTTCCACTAGCAGAGTAGAAAAGCATGCCCATACCTCTGAGAAGAGGTATTACATGAACACCACATTCAGTATATCTGATTCTCTAACTAGGTCTATAATATCAAACTAGAGGCAAAACCTATGTCAAAACAAAACCACAACCACTTGCAAAACAAGCCCAAGGCTTGGAAAAATGACTTCCAAAGAGCCAGAGGCTGGCAGAGTGCAGTCACACCCAACATTACCCCAACTGCTCCTTCACCAAGCAACCTGAGAATTCAGCTAGTCTGCAGAAACCCTACTAACCGGCCACATGGAATATTCTGGTGTACTTGATACCTGTTGCCTTTCACTATAAATTAATATGTATTTTGTTTAATGCGAGTTCATCCAGAGAGAGGTCAATTCTCAAATGACAGATTCACTTTCGGTGTCTCCAATACTATGGGCCAAACTGTGATAAGGAAATACTACCCAGAGGACTTCAGGTAACCAAAGAGGGCTTATCCTGGAGACACTCCAGCTTCACTTCAAGCCTTCCCATTGAAATAGAGCAAGC
>VMDR010018144.1:0-19446 GCA_007922815.1 Macrotus californicus | reverse complement strand
TCAGTTCATTAATTCTGTCCATCCCTCCTTCTTTCATTTATCTTTCAAGGAAAGACCAGGTATATGTGGCTTCATAACCATACACCTATAACGGAAGTAGTATTATTTAGCAGAAAGTCAAGAATGAGCTCTTCAGTTACTTGGGGCCAACCTTCCCTGAACTTCCTCAGGCTCAGGTTTTTTCACCTGTAAAAAAGAATTGGTAAACTACCCATCTCATTGATAGTGTGGTACAAATGTGTCATGAAACTGTTTTAAAACTGTGAAATAATTATAATGTCCATACTCTGATTTGTGTTACAAATGAAAACTAGCTTAATTTAGGAGGAAAAATTATTTTTCCAGTACTAATTTTCTGGAAGTTAACCAATTTTAAGTTATTTTTCAGGAATTATACTAAGTGAACTATTAATTTTACAAGTTTCTCAGATTTCTGAGAATTACAAAATATTAGCACTGGAAATGACCCTAAAAGTAAGAAGTGGGAGGAAGGGGAAGGCAAAGAAAAGGAAAGGGAAAAAGGAAAAAAGGAAATAATTAAAACAGAAACATACTTATTTAGAAATATAATAGGGATAAATCTAAAACTTAAATCCTAGTAATTGAATGAGAAAAGTTTATATGATACAGCCACACAATTTTTCACATTAAAAATAAAAAATAAACTTGAAAAGGTCACATAAGGGTGAATTCTAAGATTTCTAAAGGATCACAGATACGTAACTGCCCTGAGGATCAATCAGTACAGTTGCTTCCTCTCTCTCAAAATTGTGCATCATATTTTATACTTTGAGCATAATAAATTCTTAGAATGTGTTAATAGTCAAATAGTATAGAGAAAAGAACAAAAAAAGAACAAATAGGAACATGGACTCCAACATTATAAGATAGAATTATTTAAATATCGCTTATTCAGGTGGTCAATAAATAGTCTCTGACACTGAGGTTCAATAATGAATATCTGCTTATATATATATAAAATATACAAGACAATTTACTAGAAATAGATACTCTTCACAAAGCGTATAGAACCAACATGAGAAGAAGGAACATTTATGTAGAAAGATATGTTTTTAAAGTAAGGTAAGATTCATGCTTCTGACCAATTTGGAAGATCAGGGACTATACTTAACCTTCTGTCTAAAATCACACACACACAAAAAGCGAACTATGGGAAACAGTGATTGTAAAGACATTGCATATGAAGAAACAAAGGACAGTAGCCTCCAAGAGGCTAATAACAAAAAGGTGACCATGGGGATGGCACCCTCATACCACCTTCAGAGACTTTCCAGGCCACAGAAAAGGAAATCCTGACAGAACCCAGCAGTCTTCAGGAACTGAGGAAATGGAGTTAACAGACAGGGAGACCAAAGTGGCCTGGAATTCACAGGGCCAAGTACTGGTGAGGAGAGAGATGCACAAAAGAAGAACCCCAGAGACCTACAGAGGCTCCCCTCAAACACGCAGCAGAGTACTGAGCAGCCCGTATGTGTGAACAAGTTACCCAAAGCCAGGAAAGAATCACTCAAAAGGATTAGAGGAAACAGTACACACAGGGACAGGAATAGCACCTGTCCCTCAGCCAGAATGACCTCTGATTCATACGCCATTGGGGAAAATACTCGGATCTTGGCTCAGTAGTGAGGAATATGTAATTAGTCACAGACTAAACACTGCTCAGGTTTTACCTAATAAATCTTAGAAGCAAGAACTAAAAGTTCAAACAGTTTTCCAAGTAACTAAACCATGTCCCAAAACAAAACTCAATAGTACTTTCAGGAATATAAAAAATACCAGTACCCTACAAGGAGAAATTCACAGTCTGTACCTAAACAATATATCGAAGAGCATTAGAAACATTAACTGTGTTGGTAAATATATACAATAATTAAATTTACTTTAAAAAACTGGACGTTTGCTTCTAGGAAGACGGAGTAAAAGTATTTTCCCTAATCCTTTACTAAGTACAAAAAAAATAAAAATCTCTGATTATATATAAAGCAAATATAAAGAGACTATGACAGGTAGAGAGAAGGCAGAGGAACTAGGAACTAGGAACCCAGGGAATGGCATGGTGGTGACTTCCCTGAGTTTCCTTTTTGCCCTAAAAGATCACAAACATGATGCTGAAGAAACCAGCAACCCACAGAAAGAATATCTATGTAGAAAGATACTATTTTTGAAAAAAAAAGTTGAGAGTTATTCCTTTGGACAATTTGGAATATCAGGGACTGGATTTACTCTCCTGCCTAACCACATTTTTAAAAACAGGCAAAATATAGAAAAGAGTGATTTTTAATACATTGGGCATCATATGACCAAGATGGTTAGGGGTGGAAACACACTCAGAGCCACAGACAAAGCCTGCGTGCTCTATTGAGAAGACAGGGAAAGAGGCAGCCTAGCAAATCAGAAAAATTTTAACAATAGCTCTAGCCAACCACCACAGGAGAAAGAAAAAAGATAAAACTGTGGCTGTGCCCTGACTGGTGTGGCTCAGTCGGTGGGGGGCCATCCTGCAAACTGACACTTCGCCAGCTCAGTTCCCGGTTGGGGCACATGCCTGGGCTGCAGGTTCGGTCTGTCTCCAGTCAGGAGGCAACTGATCCACGTTTCTCCCTCACATCCATGTTCCCCTCCCTCTCCTTCTCTCTCCCTTCCTCTCTAAGGATAAGTAAAATCTTTTCAAAAATATATAGTTGCATATCCACTGACTGAGCGCACAGTCGAGACCCACACCAGCCAGGATGTAATGAGTCATCCCAGCACCCCCCACCCCACCACCACACTGCAGTGCCACTGTGCTTTCAGCGAACCCAGGTAGGAAGCCAGGACTTGTACCCCTTTTAGGTAGTAACAAACCTTCTTCCCACATGGTATCAACGAAAACCACCCCTGGGACAGTAACAAAAAATTCGTGTTTCTCCAGCCAGGTTGGTTCTAGTGGAGGTCCAGTGTTGAGCTGGGGCTCCTGTTTTCACCCAGCAGTAATAGCCGACATTCTCTTTTGTGTCAACAGAGGCTGTGCGAGGAGCCTTCACTTTCAGCACACCCCCCCTGCAGGAATGAGGCGAGAATGCCTTGCCTGCTGAAGCTGGGCCAGGGAAAGCCAGCTGAACTGGAAGGTTTAAACAAGATCCAGGTACTCATAACATGAAAAACATCCGAATTCCAATTGAAAGTCTGTGTCACACCAAAAACAAGAAAAATTTCACTTGAATGAAAATCAAGGAAAATTAGAAGATGCAGCCATCATAACAAATGTTTCAATAAGCAAATACAAACCTGCTTAAAAAATAAATAGAAAAATAGAAATTTTCAATAAAATAAAAGTATCAGCAAAAAAACCCAGAATAAATGGAAAATATGAAAAAGAAGAAAGTAACTGTGGAACTGAAAATATTAATACAATAACAAAAAAACAATGGATTGAATCAACAATAGAATTGAGAAGATATGCCCTGGCTGATGTGGCTCAGTGGATTGAGTGCTGGCCTGCGAACCAAAGGGTCACTAGTTCGATTCCCAGTCAGGGCACGTACTTGGGTTGCAGGCCAGGTCCCCAATATGTGAGAGGCAAACACACATTGATGTTTCTCTTCCTCTCTTCTTCCCTCCCTTTTTCTCTCTAAAAATAAAAAAAAATAATAATTTAAAAAAAAGAATTGGGAAGATAGAGTGAAGAACCAGTGATATTAAAGATAGAATAGAGATTATCTAATATAAAAAGAGAAAATAGACTGAAATACATACACACACACAGAACCTCAGGGACCTGTGGGGCTGTAACAAGAGATCTAATTGTTGTGTTATCAGAGTAACACAAAGAGAAAAAGGAAGAATTAAAAAAACATTTAAATAAATAATAACAAAACTTGCAAACTTATCAAAAGATATAAGCATACAGATTCAAGAGGCTGAGCAATCCCCAAGCAAGATAAACCAAAAGAAGTTCACAAAAAAACAAATCATAATCAAATTTGTAAAAACTGAAGATTAAAAAAAGCTTGAAAACTGTAAGAGAAATGAGAAGAGGGAACAATTTCAAACTCATTATATAAGGCCAACATCATCCTGATACCAAGGCCAAAGAAACAAGAAAAGAAAATTATGGGCCAGTATCTGATTTCCATCTGATGAACACAGATGCAAAATACTAGCAAACAAAATTCAACACATCAAAAACATTACACACCATGACCAAGTTATATGTTTCCCTATAATGCAAAGTTGGTTTAATATATGCAAAACCAACAATGTAATATATATTAACAGAATAAATGATTAAAAGAACACATAATTATCTCAATAGATGGCAAGAAAAAAAAATGACAAAGTTCAACATCCATTCATGACAAAAACTCAAAACAACAGAGAGTAAGAAACTTACTCAGCACAATAAAGGCCACTTTCGAAAAGTTCACAATTAACATCATAACCAATGGGGAAAAACAGTGCTTTTCCTCTATGATCTACAAGGTAATGATGTCTATTATTGCTACTTCTATTCAACATACTACTGGCAGTCCTCATGAGCAATCAGACAAGAAAAAAGTAAAAAGCATCAAAATCAGAAAAAGTATATTATTTCTGTTTGCAGATAACATGATCCTATATGTACAAAATCCTAAAATCCCCACAAAAAAATCTATTAGAATGAATAAACAAATCCAAAAAGTTGCAGGCTGCAAATCAACATACAAAAAGCACTTGTATATCTCTATACAATGTTCTATTCAAAAAGGAACTTTAAAAAAATCGCATTTATGACAGTGTCAGAAAGAATAATAAACTTGGAAATAATTTTAACCAAGGAGGTGAAACAAAAGCAAAAATAAGCAAACAAGTGGGACTACATCAAACTAAAAAGCTTCTTCACAGGAACAATCAACGGAGTGGGAAGGTAACCTACAGAATGGGAGAAAATCTGTGCGAACAATATATCTATCTAATAAGCCAAAATACACAAATACAAACAACTCAAAAGCAAAAAAAATTTTTTTTCAATGAGAAAAGGACCTGAATGGACATTTCTCCAAAGAAGCTTACAAATGGCCAACAGGTAGATGAAAGAATACTCAAGGGAAACACAAATGGAAACCACAATGAATATCACCTGGTAATCATAATGGCTATTAATTTTTAAAAAGACAAGAGTTGGGAAGGATGGTGGAGGAAAGGGAACCCTCATACACTGTTGGCGGGAATGTAAATTATTACAGGCATTATGAAAAATAATATAGAAGTTCCTCAATAAACTAAAAAAATAGGACTATTATATGATCCAGCAATCTCTTCTGAGTATACCCAAAGGAAATGAAATCAATGCCTCAGAGAAGTATCTACAATCCCATGTTCATTGTAGCATTATCACAGTAGTCAAGATACAGAAACAACTTAAGCATCTCTTAATGGATGAGTGGATGAAGTCTGTCTGGAAAAAGTCTAGCCATTGTTAATATACCAAGAACAGTTTGCACAACATTGATGTAATGTGTATTCAAGTCCACTCTCCTTGGCTGCTGGGTTTGTCTGGAAAAAGTCCAGCCATCGTTAATATAACAAGAATGGTTTGCATGACATTGATGTAACCTGGCAACCAAGGAGAGTGGACTGGATTGCGCATGTGTGAACAATGATGACTTCACTGTACTCCTCCAGGGGGACAGTAGATGCCATTGAGTGAGCATCTGTACCATGTGGCCATTGCATTCAAATTGAGCAAGTAGAGCAAGGAATCTGCATCAGATTTTGCATTAAGCTTGAACATCCCTGTGTGGAAAATATTAGGATGATTCAGAAGGCCACAGCTATGGGCCACTAGTGATTGGCAGCTTCACCACAACATCATACCTACTCATGCATCATGTGTCATGCAGAGTGTCTCCATGAAAAATCAAATCACCCACGTGACTCAGCCCTGGTACAGCCAAAATTTGGTAGCCTGTGACTTCTGGATTTTCCCAAAACTAAAAACATCTTTGAAAGGGAAGAGATTTGAGACCATAGATGAGATTCAGGACAATATGATAGGGCAGCTGATGGTGATTCCAACAAAGAATTTTGCAGAGTGTTTTGAACAATGGAAGACATGCTGGGAGAACTTTGTGAGGTCCAAAGGTGCCTACTTTGAAGGGGACTATGGTGTCATTGTCCTATGTATAACATTTCTTGTATCTTCTTCAATGAATGTCTCTATTTATAGTACATGTATGGATACTTTCTGGACAAACCTTGTATACATATATAAAAGTATGCTGTATGTCTTAAATATATACAATATTTATTTTTAAAATTAAAATAAAACTTGATTTTTTTTAAAGTTTTTTTACACTCACCTGAGGACACGCTTATTGATTTTAGAGAGAGGGGAAGGATGGGAGAGAGGGAGGAAGAGAAACATCAGTCAGTTGCCTCTCAGATGCACCCCGACTAGGAACTAAGCCTATACATAGGCATGTGCCCTGACCGAGAAATATACCTGTGAACTTTTGGTTTATGGGATGACAATCCATCCAACTTAGCCACCTGGCCAGGGCTAAAACCTGATACCTGATTAAGTACTTGAAAAATTTTTAAAGTATGTTTGGGCAACTTGATCATTTGAACCTTCTCTTACAACCATAAAACCTGTGAAATTTAGATGCAGATCTAGTATATCTGATCAAATTTAACTTTCTAAATGTATGTGCTTCAGCTGGGTGATACTGACATTTACTATGAAGATGATATATAACATATTTATGATTCTAATATGAACTGAATTTTAAACTGATAAAATTTTAGATTTCATAGGTTAAAGAAAAATGTTATGAGAATAAAACTAACCATATAATTGCATTAAAGCAAGTGATCTAAATATCTTCAAATAAAAGGCCGGATTGCCAGACTGGATACAAAAGAAACATACAGCTATAAGAAGTGAGATGAAGCGAGACCTACCTCAATCCTGTAGCTGTGTAATCATCAGAAACACACAAATGCTGACCAGAAATGAGCCCTCGATGGTTATGCTTGGTCCACACAATTGTAGACTCTCAGCGTTTTTAATGTCCCTGTTATAGTTATTGTCTCTGTGACTAAGTATTTCACATAAAAATATAGACTTCACCTAAAAACATAGATGTCTGGTTGTTATTTGCCTCGTTTTGAATAATGTGGATATCTAGTAA
The DNA here is from genome assembly GCA_007922815.1 of Macrotus californicus. NCBI lineage: Eukaryota > Metazoa > Chordata > Mammalia > Chiroptera > Phyllostomidae > Macrotus > Macrotus californicus. The sequence continues at coordinate 12,271 of VMDR010018144.1, read as the reverse complement.
TGCTAATAAAATTTTCCTCCAGGGAAACACATTTTCACTTTTCCCACTGAGGAGGACATACTGACCATTCTACTGTGGATGCTCACCTTCTTCCCCTGAATATCTACCTGCCATCTACCTGTTCCTTTTCTTGCTGTGAATATGAAAGAGAAATATTTGTTTTCAGTTTCATTCACTTAGGTTCCCTGCCTTGATGCTGGGGTATTTTATTTTTAAAATCTTCATATATAGATTTTTATTAGGCTTTTAATTGATCAAAGTGTTTGTTTTACGTGGTTCTTAGCTTGATATGCTCACACAGTAACATTCCTGTACCCTGGGGACATTTAAAGGGGCACCCTTGGAGGTGTGCTAATGTGGCTCTACAGGAGACCTGTTTTCCACTATGGGCCTCCAGAAAAATCTGTTACTTGACAAAAAGCAAAAATAAGAGACTTCCTTTACCCCTCTGTAACAGAGAATAGAGTCAGCACAGAGATATACTTTCTTTCATTAATAAGAGCAGAAAATATTTCACAAAACATATTGGAAGGAAGAAAATCTTTCAAAGAAAACTAGATAGTCAATGCCAAGTAGATTTGAAACACTGGCAGATAAAATAATAAAGGCTTACTGCAAAACACAAGTTGGCTCCTGATGGAACAACTATAAGTTTGAGAGAGATTTTAAATGTCAGAATTTTAAAGAAATAAATTTTCAGGGGACCCTTGATCAAAGTGGGGCTAGAATCCTTACTTAAAAGTGTTAAACATTTACATGAGCTGGGTGCTATGCTAATCCTCACAGAAACTCACTTGTCTAGAAACAATTTTATTATGCACACGAAGAAACAGTCACAAAAGAGTAAGAAAATAACTGTGCTGATGTGCGAAGTCAAATTCCTATGATCGGCAATCTCTTGCCTTTACGCACTTCATTGTACTGCACTTCTTTTCATGTTAGGAAAGTGAAAATAAGAGCTGTAAATATGCTGCTTATCTTCATTGTACTGTGTGTTCTTAGGCTTAAGTAGATCCATAAGCATTAAATTTGTATACTCTTTCTAAGAAACAACTGGTTCTTTCTGGGCAGCAGCCATTATAACTAACAGATTTGAGGGCCAGTATGAAACAGCCTGTGACAGTGGATGCGAAGTTGTCTAATGTCCTTGGGATTTAGAGGCATTCAAACAACTTGGTTTGTTTATGGCCCTTTATTAGGACACAAACCCTATTTACACTCTCAGATTGCCTCATCTGCCTCTTTCTTCCTCTCATACCAAGGTGGACTTTTCAGGTAGTGTTGAGGCTTTCCGAGCTTACTCGGTCCAGATCCAATGATAAGATGTGGTCCACAATGATATCAATCAGGAATGTAATAAGATGACTAGGCAGACACTGTGATTGTTAGGCTATTCTTGGTTGGGAGTTTTCATTCATTAATAGCTGAGTGCTAAAGCAGCATTCACTGCCTCTGTAGCTCTACTAATAAAAGGCCTATCTTTCTGCTCCCCATTTAGTTGATATCTATGGGTGGGCTGCTTCTAGCAATGTCTCTTCCATCATCAGTACCTCTTCTCTTTGCTGAGAATTAAGAGTGTAAGTGTACTGCTTATTACGTGTATACGCACAACCTTATACCCTTTTCAACTAATAAAACAAATAAAATGGTATATGAATCTTGTTGCTAAGACATGTCCTGTAGCAAATATTGATATTAAAGTTTCTTTATGGTCATTCATCCCTGAACCTTAGCAACTGAATTGACACTGGTTTTACATTTAAGAGAATTATTATTAGTTCATTCCTCAAAAGGCAGCCCAACTTACAGACTTTTAAAATCTGTCTATAATGGCTCACATTAGGGTCAAAAATTCTAATTTGCAAGTAAAGAACTGAGCTTCAATCTCAGACTGATAATAATTAGCAAAGTATAATGGAATCCATTTTCCAGCCTTACCTTGATATGGAGATTAACTTCTCTACATTCTGAAAACTGCCATCTCTAATAACAGCAAGTTAGCAAGACCCAGGAAAGCTAAAATCAGAGCATTCAAAAGAAAGTTTCCAGTACTTTGAATGCCTGTCAGCATCTTCTTCCATCCATTCCCAAGGTTCAAAAAGATCTACAGCTCTTGAATCCAGTATCTTCTTTCTTGGATGAAACTGGTCCTTCTTTTCATAATTGTGAGGTAAGTCATTGAATCACTTATGTTCAAGTTGTAATCCTCAAAGTTCCATTTGCAAACACTAATTCCAAAAATGTTTGTAAGTAGTAGGTCAAGTTCAGTCAACGATGGTGTATATTCTTCAGGATTAATAGTCAACAAATGCATAGAAGTGTAAAATAACAAATACCTATCTAGAGACATCTTAAACACCATTAAGAAGATATCACCTATAACAGCTTTGTTGTGCTCTTTTAGTATTTTTTAAAAGATCATGTTATTTAAATAAAATAATAATACTTTAAGGAAATACATATCTCCTAATTAAACTAATGAAATTAAGAAGATTAATAATTTGCATGAGTTAGATTTGTTGATAGTGGTGCTAGAGGTTTTAGCTTACTTGTCCTTACTAGCCATTGGGTATCTGCCAAAAATCACTTAAGTCCAGCACTGGACACTGATTTTGAAGTAAATAGTCCAAGGCATATTGAATTCAGAGTATGATATGTTCATTCACCTTAATGAGACTCTATTTTGACTGATTCTTTTTCCTGCACCACCATCAATAGGGGAGACGTATATAGAATCTAGATGTCTTGTAGCCTACATACATATAACTTCAAATTTTCAATATGCTTCTTCAACTCCTTTAGACAATGCAATCTCCCCAGAGTTCTCCCAAAATTTCCCAATTCATTCAACTGTATCTTATATTTCCCATGAAAAGAAAAGCTATTTATTCTGGTCTGGAGTTACTTCCACTGATTTTTTCCTTCCAGTCTGAACATATTGAGGAGGCTTCCCAATAAGTTTTTAGACTTTGATATAGGGAATAATCTAAGTACCATTAGTGATGAGAAATAGGAGATAATGACTAGCCTACCTGTTCTGCTTCTTTTGCACTAATGCACAGAATGTGAAAAGAAAGGACATCCAGTTATTGGATGCCTTCCTACTGCTGATATTGTTGAGCCAGCAGTTAAAAAAACAATTTTGGAACTCATTGCAATCACAGGTGTCTACACTACTGACTCTTCCTAAGTCTGGCAGTATTTACCTACTGACTGCTGTTTTTATTCATTAAGGAAATCCCAATTAAATGATACCATTACCCAGATATAGATAGGTTCTGGAACCTTAGAAGAAATAAAAAGAAGGAGGGGAGAGAGGGGGAAATATAGAGAGAGGGAAAGAGAGAGAGAGGAGACATTGATTGAAGCTCCTTATGTCCAAGAGGATAACATGCTCCTTAGAAAGATGGAGGGAGAATAGAAAGAAAAGAAAGGGAAACAAAATAAAGCTAGTTTAAATCTGGAGATATTTTCCAAGTTTTTCAAAGAACTAATACTACTATCTGGGACAATAGGTTTCTCCCCACCACCATACTACTTCACAGTCTGGGTGCCTGATAACCGACCAAGGGAGTATACCTCAGGTATCTCCTCTGGGCTCTCTGAAAGCATGTACACTACTATTGAAACCTATATCTGTTTTGACACATTCTCATTGGCACTAATTAGTAGGTTTGGATCTTGTCCAGTGTCACTTTCATGTACCCTTGCTGGGAATATTTTTCAGCCTCTCTCAGCCTGCCTTCAGCTCCTGCTTCTTTTCCTTACTTGATCAACTTTAATAACTAAGAAACGTTGGTGGGGAGGGCAATCACACTCTAATTACACTTAGAGCAATTTACTTGGAAAAGCCTGGGGCTGAAACTGATCCAAAAATTATTTGAACTCATTTCCAGATTTTTTAGATTTTCAGGTTGTAAAGACATTTTCTCCCTAGCATTCTGGGAAGTGACTAAGAAATTTGTTATAACTTTCCTTTAGCTCTCTGCTCACCAAAATGCTCACTTGAAGGCACTTACACATACTTCCACAGTCACTGACTTGCTTTGCTTTGGCCCAGAGTCCTCAAATACAGAGTTTTCTGATGCTGATACTTCTGTATCTTAGCAACACCTCTCAGTGAGACACCTGGTCCTTGACCTGATGCTAGGGTAGAATCATCTGAAAACAATCCTAGCTTTAGATTATGGTTTCTTCCAGTAAAGAAGGAAATTAAGTATCCTGATGTTATGATGCTTTCATTAGACTGACTGGGAGTATTTTCCGATTACTCCAGGATACCTGTCATCAGGCTCTCCTTTTTTAAAAGAATAGATCAGGTAGGAAAGCTGGCCACTTTTATTGGACAACAGGCTAGTTCCCAAAAAACTCTCTGTCGATAGGCTAGCACACAAAGTAGATAGTTATTTGCATAGAAATCACTTCCTTTGATACAACTTTTCTAAGTATTCAGGTCTGATATTATTTTAATGAAGTTTTCCACATACGAGAGATTATATTCACAGCTGGTTATTATTCCTATCACCAAAATTATGACTATCCAATTGATATTCATACTTTGGAAGGTAGACAGATGAGTAAATCACCAATGAAGAAGATGGAAAGATAGACAAAGAGACAATGTTGACACCTTTTATCTGATGCATGTCTATATCTGTGTATTGTGGACACCCCTCCCCCTCATAACTTATGGGGATGCTGACTCATAGCAGACTTCCCAGCTGACTGTAGTTAGGACAGGGCTTTCTTTTCATGCCACCATGGAGTCATATGAATCAGCCTAGTCCCCCATTCTAGTCAGAGGACTCATGATGCCTAGCCCTTCCAGTGATGGCATGTCCAAAGGTACTAGTCATCATAACCAGTACTTTTCCTCCTCTGTGAAGTTGCATTTCCAACTTAAGACTCATTTATTCCCTGGAAGCAGACAAGCTTTCATCTCAGTCTCCCTAGCATTTATGTCATTTATTTTTGCTTCTTAATTTGCTTCTGAATAGTGAGTAATAGCTGCTGCTGTTGACTGGAGAATAAGAGAGGAAAAAAGTTTTTAGGGAACCACTGAAAAAGCAGGGAGGGAGATCTAAATTTGTACATATGTCATTTGACTTTTCATCTCTGCAAGTGGATTTACTTTCTCCATACATGTTCTAAATAGTACACAAAGGAATTTACTACCAAACCATTACTCAGCTCTGACACCCTTAGAGTTCACCCACATGTATTACTCTCTACTCTACCACCCACACCGTGGTGCTGCATTCTGTCAATGGGATTCTCAAGCCATCCTTACCCAGCTGTTGTATGAGAATTTCTAATGTCATACTGATTGTCAGATCTTCTTCTAGTAGCCCACTCACTGAGTCTTACTTGTTTCTGTTAGAGCCTTACTCTAATAACACTAAGTTTGCCTCTGAGCCCTGGGAAAACTCTTCTGAGACTATCACTGCTGGTCTACTTGGATTATAGATACCACCAGCGATGTGGAAGTCTGATGGTTAATTTTATGTCAGCTTGAGTGGACTAAGATGTGCCCAGATAGCCAGTAAAACATTATTTCTGGATGTGTCTGTGAGGGTGTTTCCAGAAGAGATTAGCATTTGAATTGGTCGACTAAGTAAAGAAAATTACCCTTTCCAGTTTGGATGGACATATCCCATCTGTGGAGGGCCAGAATAAAACAAAAAGAGGAAGAAAGAGGAAATTTGCTCTCTGTTCATCTTCTCCTGCCATTAGATATTGGCTCTCCTGGTTCTTGGGCTTTTAAGTTTGGACTTGAATTATATCACCAGCTTTTCAGAACCTCCAGCTTGCAAAGAACAGACTGCGGGACTCCTCAGCCTCCATAATCACATGAGCCAATCCCTCATAAAATATCATATATACATATATATGTATATGAGATTGTATATGATCCATATATACATAATCATATATATATACTCATATATATATAAATCATATAGGTTCTGTTTTCTGTTGAACCCTGAATAATACAGTAGGTAATGTTTAACAATCTGCACTTGGGGAGGGGGGAAAAATCATGATTCCTAGTATATACCAATTTCTGTAAATATTCCTATCATGGCCAATTTCAAGATATCAATGCATTATGAGGGACGGCAGAGCAGCAAGCAACATGCTCTATCAACAGGCATGAGTAGGTAGAACCACCCCAGCATGCCCATCTGGATTACCCACAATTCCTTTCCTCACACTCTTTTCATCTTGGACATTCTTTGCCAATCTTTTTTTACCTAAACTATAAATGTGGATGATTTATAAATTGCAGAATCGACCCCACCCCCAAATATCCACATTGCCATTCCTATTCTCACTATATGCTCGACCCAAGCTCCATACCTTAGTGCCAGACCCTGATCCTGGCTATTCCACCAATGTATCACCAAATAATCCTGAAACATAGCAGGATAAAATCAGAAAAGTTAGAATATATTCAATCTTTAAGTATTTTAGGCCAATTTACTTCAAATTAAGTCAGTTACCTACTACCACTTAATTGTTTTATGCTAATAGAGTAAAACAAATGACTTCAATTTTTTGGCTGTCATTAGTCATTAAATAACTAGGTGGTTATATTTCTGAGCTGCAGTGAATAGTATAATTGAGGTCTCAGCCATTCTTGAGTAATTTGCCCCTGACACTCTCTGAGTACACTGAGATTTTTTCTCTGATATCACCTAAATTAAAAGTAAATTAACAAGGATAGAATATGCTAGCTAGCTGGCTAACAGATTTAGTGGAATTCTAAATCAACTAATTAAACATATAGAAGGCACCTGATAAAACAAAAATGCAGTAGAGAAGTGTTTAAGACAAATTTTCTGAATCAGCATTCAGAAGATCTCTTTTAATCCTCACTCCCATCAATATCAGCTGCAAGATATTGTACAAGTTAATGAACATCCTTGGGCACAGGCTTCCAGCTGACCATCAGAACTTTTGTTTCTCCCAGGTTCCTGGCTAGACCATACCTTTCAACCTTTCTTTCAGCCACGTGACCAGTTCTTTCCAATGGAACATAAACAGAAAAGCACTAGATGCTACGTTAGGGCTAAGGATTCCAAGAAACCAATATTCCTCTTCCTTTATTCTTTTTAAATACAAATTGGATTCAGAGGAAAACAAAGACACTGAGATGGTGAAACAAGCTGAAAGAAGCCTGGCTCCTTGAACCACCACAAGGAGATGAGTTTCCTGTTGACTAGGACCATCTTTTTTGCTGTTACTTGAGTGCATTGTTTTTGAACTTACCAGCCTATTTGTTACACCAGCTTATCCAGCCCTAATGAATACAACATCTCTCTAAATGAAAACATAATAATACCATCTGCCTTAACAAACATTCTGTTAGTTGGGAGTAGCAGAACTCCACTCAGGCTAGTCTAAGCTAAATGGAAAAATTTACCACGATGACGCAGTGGTACGACAACACAGCTGGGCCTCCGGGGGCAATAGACACAAACAGTGAGCCATATAAGTCCTGTGAGAGCACTTTTTTAAATCTCCGTGTCTCTCTCTCTCTTACTACTGGCCCAATAATTTCTGGTAACTATTTTTCTCCATACATCTTCATTATGATATCTTTCCTTTCCATGTAAATGCAGTCCCACAATTTCTGATTTTACACGTCCCATGTTCAAGAAAGTAAATCTCTCCATTGTAACTCCAAAAACAAGAGGACGGAATCTATGTGACCCATCTTAAGCCAAGTGTTCACCTTTGGCCCACTTTAGGCCAGAGCAATGGAATTACAAAATATCAGCATCACTGCCAAACACCCACTCCGATGTATAAATAAAGAGGGGATAGTCCTCAAAGGCAAGAAGTTTGGGATAAATAGACTTCTCAAGTGTGTCAAGTACACTACCTCATGAATTATTAGAAGAATTAAATGAAATGCTCATAAAATCCTTAGCCAAGTTCCTAACACATAGTAAGACTTCCATGTTACTTGTTATTCTTACAATTATATCATTGAATATTAGACATTATATTAGTTTTCTGTTGCCATAACAAATTATGACAAACTTAGCAGCCTAAATAACATCTGCGTAGTATCTCGCACTTTCCATGGGTAAGAAGTCTGGGCACAGTGTGGCTCAGCTGGTTCCTGTGTTCCAGGCCTCATGAGAACCAAATCGAGAAGTTGGCAAAGCCATGTTCCTTTCTAGAGGCGATTTTTGGAGGCACTTCAAGGCTCACTTAGGTTGTTGGCAGAATTCAGTTCTTTGCACTTAAGAAAAAAAGCTCTCTGTTTCCATACTAACTGCTAGTTATGGGTTGTCTTTATATCCTAGGGGTCTCTCTCTGTCCTTTGCAGCTAGCCACCTGTGTCTCAAAACCAGCAATGATGCATTGAATCCTTCTTATTCAGATTTTCTCTGCCTTTCCCTTTGCACCATCTTTCCTACCTTCTCTTCCACTATGTCTCTGACTCAAACAAGAGAAAATTTTCTGCTTATAAGACTCATATAATTAAATCGGGCCTACCCAGGAAATCCAGAATAACATCCCTAACGTCCATAAACTTAATTACATTGGCACAGTGCCTGACATGAAACGTAATATAGTCACAGGTTCCAGTAATCAGGGCATGGCCATGTTCACAGGGTCATTCTGCCTACCACAGATGAGAAGTAAATATTACTACTCCAGGCTTCTCTAATTTAGAAAACATGACACACATACATGACCTCATAGTTCTGAAGAAATTTTGAAGCAAGTCATGGCATAAACATAATGTAATGATTATACATACAATTTATGTTTTCCTTTACATGTTACTTTCTATGCCCAGATTTCAAAATTTATAATTATTCTCTTTAATATATACCTTCTCTAATTTATTTATTTTTATCACAAATATTTATTTTGTATTCATAATTTCAGGTGGTAGAGATAGAGCCCTACACAGTATAGGTCAAGGTTCTGTGCCCTGAAGGCTCTTACACACTAGTAGTGAGAGACGAGCCGTAAACAAGTTAACACATGGAAAATCAAGGTAATTTCAGATGATAATAAATAATAATAATAATAATAATAAATAAAACAGGCTCTTGTGATAGATCCCAAATGGCTGAGTAGACAGAGTTCTCTCTACTTTAGATTGACTGGTCAGGGAGGTCTAAGCAGGAGGGGTTTTAGTTTTCCAGGTAGAAAGTACAATAGGAGAATATTGCCATAGGGTTGGGAACCAGTTTGGAGCACTGTGGCGACCAGCTTGGGGAAAAAATGACCAGTGAAGAGAAAGGTGCTAGGTGGGTTCAGAGGAGGGAGAGAGGCCAGATCATTTACCTAACACTTTTAAAGTTTAATTGTCCACATAGACACTTAAAAGTTGTCATCAGATTTTAAAACTATTAAGCCTACAAGTGATCAGTTCAAACTGAACACCACAATTTTTCATCAAATATAAAATTGCAGTTAAAGAAGTTATAATGACTAACTTCACCCAGACTTCTCCAAGTCTACCCACCCTATAAAATCACTCTACCCCTTAACGTGTAAATAGAACACATAGTCTTTCATAAAAAGATGCCTGTGTCCCATCAGTAATGAGACAATCTCAAATCCTTTTTTCTCATTACCTTTTCTGAGAATCCTTAGAGTTACTCTTTCTGCAAGTCTGCTTGCCCTAATTTATTGCTCATGCTAACTTGAATCTCACTGATATCTCTTCTCCTACTGCTTTTATTTCCTCACCAATGAGGGGGAAAAGCCCATTTCTTTAACTTTTTCCAAATGTAGTAAAAATGCCCTCCTCTCAACAATTACATGTAATACTAATAGATTGACTATTTGCAGGAGAGAAACAGAAGTTAGACTGCAGCTACCTGGAACTTAAAAGTCATCCCTGTTTCAAATGGCATTGGTCACTCTCACCTGGCGGTAGGGACATTCACACTGTCCTCTGAGCCTTCAACAGTAGTGGTCTCTCCGACCCCTGCATTGCTCTTCTCTCCAGCACTCCAGCCTGCCTCTCTCTCTCTCTCTCTCTCTCTCTCTGTCTCAACATCGTCACGGGAAACTCCAAATCAACCACCCCCACAGCTGCCATGTCACAAGAGTACCTCAAGGTTTTTCTTTAAATGATATTTCTGTTCTTAACAGGAATTCTGCTCTTTAATCATTTTATTTCTCCTTGCCTTTTAAACTATGAACTTTTTTGAAAGACAAAGCTACCTTATTTTTCCTTCGGGCCCTAACTCTCTGCATTGTGCCGTCCACCTCTCTCTCTCTCTCTCTCTCTCTCTTTCTCTCTCTCTCTCTCTCACACACACACACATACACACACACACTGAATAAATGCACTCTATGAATGTAAAATGACAATAATAATAGTTATTATTATTTATACTTTCTGGTGTACACTTGAATTCGTCTGTGAAATGATCTGTTGGTGATAGAAGGAGAAATATTTAAAACCTTAGAGGGAAGAAAAGAACTAGTTGATATGTGTAAGAGTCTTATTCAGTAACAGAACTTAAAAATAGTCTTGTTAAAAAGAAAATGTTCAAATAGTTAGTGAACAGAAATCTAGACTTAATCTGTCGGCTTAAAAATGTTTGGAAATTTCCTCATCCTAACAGAGTCTTAAAATATGATCTATAAGCAATCCTTGCCTTTTGTACCCTTGAATAATATGACTCCTGTTCAGACCCCACTTTTTAACATTACACATTTTAATGTTTTAAATGCCCTGGGAAAGAAACCAGAATTCTGACTCTTATAAATCAGACAATAAGCATCTAAAGTTGTTAAATGATGATTCTGTCAATCAACATGTGAATATAATAAGCACTGTGACCATTTTTCAGAGAAATGTATGTGTATTTAAATAATTTATGTAATTTCAGCATCAGTTTGATAAGAATCAGTATATGATTAGGCTTGGCTTTGGCTGGGTATTAATTCCAACTCTGTAGTTTACTAGCAAATTATTTCACATCTTTCTGTTTCAGACTCCTCATCTTTAAATGGTCAATAGCACATACATTTGTGTAAGAATTAATGAATTAATACAGACAAGTTCTCAGATCAATGCCTGGCATATAATTAACATTTAAAAGGGATTAGCTATGATGACAGAAAACTATATTATTGATATAAAATTATTATATTAAACTTCACAGAAACGAAGAAATAAATACTACTACTATTGAGAAAACATTGAAATCTGTGAGTTCTCCAAAACTTTGCCCTCAATTGCCAGTTGGACTAATCTTCTCAATTGAATGGTCAGTTGTGAAGAAAAAAAAGTGCACAAAATGGTGAGGAAAGTTTATTGTGCCTAAATTATTTTATAACACCATTAGCTCTCAGGAGATAGAAACAAACCACCACTCATCGCACAAATCTCTAATAGCATTAAATAAAAATATTTTGTAATTTTCTTGCTTTCTTCTTAATTCACTTAGCTGTCTTATGTTTATTTCATCATCAATATATTCTCTAAAATAACATGAAGAATTCTTGAATGCTCAAAATATATTAGCAAGATATTCACATAATTCACAATTTTTAGCCTGTTTTCTTCTCCAGACATTCCCAGTGTCAGCAATATCTATAAATTTCCTTGTCTTTATTTACAAGAGACTTTGCCTGCCTTTCAAAAGTTCTATGACTCAGCTAAAATTTAAGACATTCTGATGGTTAATTTTTTTTGGACATTGTTTTAGCTTTTCGATGCAACTCTTTTTTCAGATTGTCTATGATTGTCAATGAAGATTCAAAGAGATCAAAATTTTTAAAGGATTAAAACCATACAATGAGATAAAGGCCCAGGTCACTAGGGCCACAAGGTTAAGAGTAAAGACAACATACCCCAGTCATAGTCCTCCTCTCTACTGCCCACCTGGGTGTGGCAGAGCATGAGAGAGAAGTGAGAATCAGGGACTGTCAGAAGAAGGAGAAGACTTAGATCACCCCCACTACTTTTTTAGAAGTGAGGGGCCCTCTCAAAGTGAAGAGGTGACTAGTTAAAGTATATGAGTGGATATCAGACTTTTTGCACCAAGAGGTCACTTTACAAAATAAGAGATTTACTCTCTCTTTCCACCATAAACAAGTAAATCTTATGTAAGTCGTTTATCCTGGGAAAAGAGGTGTTGCTGCAGTTCTGTTTCCTTTTCTTTCTTTCTTTTTGTTCTCCTTCTTTCCTCTTTAACTTGTTCACATACATCTCATATATATAAAATTTTAATAAACATATTCCATTAAATGCCATGTTACTTTTGAATGTTGTGTTACC
>VMDR010018143.1:0-19433 GCA_007922815.1 Macrotus californicus | reverse complement strand
TTCCCTCCAGGAAGCCCCTCCCTTACTTCATGTCCATAGGTGATGCATTTAAGTTCTTTGGCTTCTCCATTTCCTATACTGTTCTTACCATCTTCCTGTCTATTTTGTACCTAGCAATTTCTGCTTCTTAATCCCTGCACCTTTTCGCCCATTCACCCCGTTCCCCCTCCCAGCTGATAACCATCCAAATGATCTCCATATCTACGATCTTGTGCCTATTCTAGTTGTTTGCTTAGTTTTTTAAATTTAGTTGTTGATAGTTGTGAATTTGTTGCCAATTTAATGTTCAAAGTTTTTATCTTCTTTTTCTTATATAGGTCCCTATAACATTTCATATAATAATGGCTTGGCAATGATGAACTCCTTGAACTTGACCTTATCTGGGGGGCACTTTATCTACCCTTCCATTCTAAATGATAGCTTTGCTGGATAGAGTAATCTTGGATGTAGGTCCTTGGCTTTCATGACTTGAAATACTTCTTGCCAGCCCCTTCTTGCCTGGAAGGTTTCTTTGGAGAAATCAGCTGACAGTTTGATGGGCACTCCTTTGTAGGTTACTGTCTCCTGTTCTCTTGATGCTTTTAAGATTTTCTCTTTATCTTTCATCTTAGGAAATGTAATTATGATGTGCCTTGGTGTGTTCTTCCTTGGATCCAACTTCTTTGGGACTCTCTGAGCTTCCTGGACTCCCTGGAAGTCTATTTCCTTTGCCAAATTAGGGAAGTTCTCCTTCATTATTAGTTCAAATAAGTTTTCAATTTCTTGCTCTTTCTCTTCTCCTTCTGGCACCCCTATGATTCAGATATTGGAACGTTTAAAGACATCCTGGAGGTTCCTAAGCCTCTCCTCATTTTTCTGAATTCTTGTTTCTTCATTGTGTTGTGCTTTAATGTTTCTTCCTTTCTTCTGGTCTACACCATTGATTTGAGTCCTGTTTTTCTTCCCATCCCTGTTGGTTCCCTGTACATTTTCCTTCATTTCACTTAGCGTAGCCTTCATTTGTTTATCTAATTTGTGACCAAATTCAACCAAGTCTGTGAGCATCCTGATTACCAGTGTTTTGAACTGTACATCTGATAGGTTGGCTATCTCTTCGTCGCTTAGTTGTATTTTTTCTGGAGCTTTGATCTGTTCTTTCATTTGGGCCGTTTTTGTTGTCTTGGCACGCCTATTACATAGTAAGGGGCGGAGCCTTAGGTGTTCACCACAGCGGGGCAGCCACGTCGCTGCGTTGTGATGCTGTTTGTGGGGGAGGGGTCCGAGAGGGAACAATGGCTCTTGCTCTACTCTCTGCCGGTTTTCAATGACTTTCCACGCTACCCACAGTCAAATTGGGCCCCTCTGGTGCTGATTCTGGTGCTGATTCCCAGGTGGGTGGGCTTATGCACTCTCTAGGACCCTGTGGGTCTCTCCAATGAGCTCTCTTGTGAGTCTGGGAGTTTCTCCTGCTGCCACCGCCTCAACCCCCACAGGAGTTTTCAATCAGAGGCTTTGATGCTTTATTTCCCCGAGCTGGAACTCTGGGTTGTGGAGTCTGTCTCACTCCCCAGTTCTTCCTCCCAGTTTATCCACACGTGGGTGTGGCACCACCTGGTTGGCCAGCCGCCACTTCTCCTGGCCAGCTGCACCTTGCCCAGATCCACCAGCCACCGCCCCGCCTCGAGAGTCCTCTCCGCCTGGCCAGTCTCCACTCCTCCTACCAGTCTGTATGAAAGTTTCTTCTTTAGTTCTTTGGTTGTCGGACTTCCATACGGTTCGATTTTCTGTCAGTTCTGGTTGTTTTTTGTTTTAAAATTTGTTGTTGTCCTTCTTTTGGTTGTGCAAGGAGGTACAGTGTGTCTACTTATGCCTCCATCTTGGCCAGAAGTCCTGATTTTCATTACTTGGAATACTTGGAATACTTCTTGCCACTCTCTCCTGGCCTGAAGTGTTTCTTTTGAGAAGTCAGCTGCTAGACTTATTGGCTCCCTTTTATATTACTTCATGTTTCTCTCTTGCTGCTTTGAAGATTCTCTTTGTCTTTAAAACTTGGCATTTTAATTATAAAGTGTCTTGGAGTAGGCCTGTTTGGGTTCATCTTGATTAGGACTCTGTGCTTCCTGAACTTGCATGGTTTTTCCTCTCTCTGGGTACAGAAAGTTTTCTGTCATTATTTTTTCATACAGGATTTCTATTCCTTCCTCCTTTTCTTCTCCTGCTATTCCTATGATTCGAATGATGTGTTTCATGTTGTCTTGTTATTGTCATATTTTTTTAGTCTTTTTTCAGGCAGATGCCCTACTTGGGTTTTTTTACCTTGTCTTCCAGATCACTAATTCAGTCCTCTGCTTCATCCAGCCTGCTTGTAATTCCCTCTAGTGTGTTTTTCTTATTTCAGAAATTGTATTCTTCATTTCTTCTTGGTTCTTTTTTATAGTCTCTATTCCTTTTTCATACTGTTGTAGTTCCTACTCAGTTCTTTGTAGTTGCCTGTGAGTTCCTTGAGCATCCTTATAACTATCCTTTTGAATTCTATATCTGAAAGTTTGCTTGCCTCCCTTTCATTTAGCTCTTGTAGTGGAGAGTCTTCCATTCCTTTTGACTGCAGGTTCTTTCTTTGTCTCCCATTTTATGCAACTCTCTTTGTTTCTGTGATTCCTGATGCTCTGCTTTGCTAGCTCTCTTTGTAGAGTGAAGTTCTATCATAGGAGTTCTGTGAGACTCACTGGTGTGAGCTCTTTGATTTTTCTTGTCTGGATGCTCTCAGGTTGCCCTTTTTTTCTGTTTGAGTGGGGTCTCTTGTTATACTTGGGTTTTACTTGTTGGTGGCTCCTTTGTTGGTGGGTTCTCTCCTCCAACAGGTTTACTGGTGTTCACAACTCCCACTTTATCTTGTATGTGATCAGTAGCAGGGCAAGGGCACAAAATGTATTAAGACATTGGGAGAGTATTCTATGGGATTTAAAGTACGAACAAGTAGAGAACAGATAGGAGATCCATTGGAGAAGTACAACAATAATCATGATGTTTCATCCAACTAGCCACTTTTTACAAAAGGTGAAAAAGAGATAAGACTCTTTTTAGGTGGGAAAAAGAAAGTGAGCTGACTCCAGAGAGCAGAGCGCTTATGCTAGGTTACATGGTGAAATATAGTGAGAGTAAAGGATAGAATCTCGGCGTAGTGTGTGAGAGAATGAAGTTAACCACGACAGTAATAAAGCTCAGGAAGATAGTGGAATGGACCCAGACCAGGGAAGGGTGTTGTGTGGGAATGGGAAGAACAATAATATGAAAGGAAATATATAATCTGAATAAAAAGAATAAAAAGTAAAAGACCAAGAGTAGTGTGTTTTAGAAACACAAGTGAAGTGAAGGATGAGAAATTAAAATGCAATATGAAAGGGAGAACAAAGAAAACCAGTCAAACAATGAAATCAAGCAAACGAAACCAAGAAAACTACACAGGAGAAAGAGAAATAAAATAATAACAAAAATAAGAAGAAGAAGAAATAAAATGCAAGTTCTGTAGGATAGCAAAGTGAATTTTGTCTCAGTTGTTGGTGTTAGTCTTATGATCTCTCTCTGGGTCTCTTTGATCCTTTCACAGCTCCAGCTATTATTGTCTTACACTTAGAAGGAAAAAGGAAAAAATATACTAAACACCTCCTGCTGACTATGAACCCCCCTACTGGTCTTCCTGGATGCTGCAGGCAGAGGGGGCTGGGCTCTGTTGTTTGTTTGTTTGTTTGTTTGTTTTTCCTTTCCTGTCGTTCTGCATTGGGGGCTCAGTCTGGGCTCCAATAATCACAGGTGTCTAGCCTCTAGCCCAAGCCCTCACAGTGCTGCAGGATCCCCACTGTCCATATGCACCAGGCTATTGCTTTTAATTCACCTCATAGTGCCACCATTTGATTAGTCCACAAGGTGCCTGGAGTGGGAGCAACTCACAAGCCTCCTCCTTCTTTGCTGGTCTAGGTGCTGCGCACCCATAAAGTCCCTTCAGGGCAATTTAGTTCCCCTATTAAATTCAGTCTGTCTGGGGACTGCTACCCCTCTGAGCCCCTGCTGCCCCACTTTGATCAGTCCATGAGGCACCCTGATTTGGAGCAAATCACGCCCCTCCTCCTCTCTCTTCGATGGCCCAGCCACAGGAGGTCATGGCTTAAGAGTTCCTTAAGCAGCAGCTGATAGTCTTTTTTTGGAGTAAATTCCTTTTGTTTGCACCCACCATTGTTAACAAGCACTGGCTTTCCACACAGCCCAATTCTCTGACCAGTCCTGAGACTATCTGGGTAGGGTCTACTGCAACCCAACTCTTCTCTCATCTCTAGGTGTCACCCAGCTCCTCAGTTTCTCTGGTACTGTCCCAGCCAGCGACCACAGTCCCAGCAGGGGAACACAGCCTCCGTGAGTCTCCTACTGCATCTTTATTCCCCCTAGCAACTTCAAGTATCCAGGTCTCTCCTGGTGCAGGACTGCCTTCCATGCTCTGTGAGGGGAGGGAGCTGCATAGTTGTAATTGTTGATCTTGCTCTCCCCCAGAGCTCCTGTGGCAGCCACTGTCCCTGGTGCCAGGTGCAAGGCCGAGGACCGCAGGTCCCAGGGACTTTACTGACCCTACATAATCTCCTTACCATGTGTTTTTCAATGTCCTCTGCAATCTTTGGCTTCCAAACTGAGATTATATAAACTGGGACTCCATTGGATCTTCACTTTGTTCTTCAGAGGATCAGCTAAGTTTCCCAATTAGGTACATGAGCAAGTGGGTTCCTATCTACCTAGCTTCTATCTACCTCACTGCCATCTTCTGGTTGTCTTGGGAAGTACTTTATCTGCCCTTCCATTCTAAATGATAGCTTTGCTGGATAAAGTTATCTAGGTTGTAAGTCCTTGCCTTTGTATCACTTTGAATACTTCTTGCCCTTCTAATCTGTAAATTATCTTTTGAGAAATCAGCTGGCAGTCTTGTGGGAACTCCTTTGCAGGTAACTATCTGCATTTCTCTTGCTAATTTTAAGATTCTCTCTTTATCTTTAACTTTGGCATTTTAATTATAATGTGTCTTGGTGTGGTCCTCTTTTGGTCCAACTTGTTTGGGACTCTCTGTGCTCCCTGGACTTGTACATCTATTTCCTTCACAAAATTAAGAATGTTTTTCTTTCATTATGTTTTCAAATAAGTTTTCAAATTCTTGCTCTTCCTCTTCTCCTTCTGGCACCCCTATGATTCGGATGTTGGTACATTTGGAGATGTCCCAGAGGCTCCTCATCTTATTCTCATTTGTTTGAATTTTTTTCTTCTTGCTGTTCTTATTAAATACTTTTTTCTTCCTTATGTTCCAAATCATTGGTATGAATCTCAGCTTCATCCTCTCCACTGTTGCCTCCCTGTGGATTTTTATTTATTTCACTTAATGCAAACTTCACATCTGCCTGGGTCTTTTTTATGCTGTTGCAGTACCCAATGAGTTCTTTCAGCATCCAGATAACCAGTGTTTTGAACTCTGCAGCTGATAGGTTCTTTATGTCCATTTCATTTAGTTTTTTTCCTGGAGTTTTGTTCTGTTCTTTCATTTGGGCCACATTTCTTTGCCTCCTCAATTTGGCAGCCTCCCTGTGTTTGTTTCTGTATTAGGTAGAGGTGCTTTGACTGCCTGTCTTAGTAGTATGGCCTATTTTAGAAAAGACACCTGTCAGTATGAATGTGGCTTCTTTAAATCCTTGGTTGATGGACTTCCATACAGCTTGATTTTCTGATGAATCTATATGATGTTTGTTTTGTGGTTTAGTTGTAATTTTTGCTGTAGTTGTGCACAGAGGTGAAGTATGTTTACCTACACCTCCATCTTGGCCAGAAGTCTCTTAATCTGCTTGCACCCAGCTGGGTGGTCCCAGTGGCAGCCCTTTGCACACCCCACGCCATGGCAAAGCTCTTTAGTTGTTTTTAAAAGAAACCAGAGTTACCATTTCTTTTCACATTGTCTCTGTTATATTTTGGAAGTTGGAAAGTTTTTTAACTGTTTCTTAAAGTTCTCATAATAAAGTATGTAATTGAAAAATTAACATTAATACTCTAATCATCGTATGGGTAACTCTGATTTGCTCTCAAGCTTCTGTTTTTCCTCATTCTGATCTTGCTTGGATGGATTTTGTTGAAGAATTATATCTCTGGGATAAAATATTTTTTCTGCTTTCTGAAAAAAGTTACTTTAGTTAAAATTACCTAAGAAAAATGGAGCTCTATGTATTTTCACCTTCTTTACTCTGAGAATAAGATCCAAAATTATTGTGATTTTTGTATTTGTATGCTTTCTCTACTTAGATTTAAATATATTTTTAAATATTAAATATATAAAAATTGAATGTATAGAAAGTTTTTTCTGAGACAATCTTCTGACTGGAACTCAAATCATAAACTGAGATATCTTTTCAATAAAAATATCCTTTAGTGATTTCTTTTTTTTTAATTACTTTGTTGTTGTTCAATTACAGTTTGAATTTTCCCCCCACCACTCTCCCCCGACCCCGGCCAATCTCACCCCCCTCCCCCACTCCCACCTTTCCCTTGGTTATGTCCATGTGTCCTTTATAGTGTTTCCTGGAAACCCTTCCCCCCACTATTCCCTCCCCCTTCCCCTCTGGCCATTGTTAGATTGTTCTTAATTTCAATGTCTCTGGTTGTATTTTGTTTGCTGATTTCTTTTGCTGATTATGTTCCAGTTAAAGGTGATTTCTTTTTTTAAAAAAAAGCTTGTATTTATTTACTTTTAGAGAAGGGGATGGGAGGGAGAAGGAGGGAGAGAAACATGGATGTGCTAGAGAAACATTAATTGGTTGCCTCTCACACATCCCCAGTCAAGCATGTGACATGCAACCCAGGTATGTGCCCTGACCAGGAATGGGACCGGACAACTTTTGCTCTGTGGTACGATGCCCAGTCCTGAGCCATGCTGGTCAGGGCAGTGATTTCTTAATATAGTTTTCATGATCTAAAAACCCTGTTCCTAGGAGGTGCCAGATGCTTCTGAAGGCCAGCTTTGGCTCTGGAACCAACTATTAGTTTTTCTTAGACTGTTCTATAGTCTAGGATATTTGCAGCCAAAATTTCTTCACTTTCTCCTTCACTCAGTTGCTTTGTATCTAGTATGATGGCTCCCTCACCATTTTATCATGTTAGCAATTTTCCTAATTAAGTACATTTAGTGAATCCCTTCTTGACCTCTGTGTCTTAGAGAACCCAGACTAACATAATACCATAGATATATAATATATATGTATGTATATGGAAATACTTACTATGTAGGTCTAATGCCAAGAATAATAGGAAACCAATAACTAGGTGGAACCCAAGAAAAGGCAGGACATACTTTCTAGAGCATTGATCTACTTGGATCTTTAGTTTACAAATCAATAAACCCATCCTATTCTAAATTAGTCTGCCTTTTGGGTAAGAGGGTACCACCTGTGGTACAGGAAAAATGTCTGTATTTTCCTTCATCACAAATCAGTTTTTCTTTTATTAGTTTCCAGTCATGCTTAAAATGTAAACTTACAACAGCCACAAGGCCTGTTTTAGCCAATGACAGACAACATATGAAACGGTGGTCCCATAAGATTATAATGGAGCTGAAAAATTCCCATCACCTAATGATATTATAGTCATGGCAACATCATAGCCTTCCTAACATGAAAACACAATGCATCACTCACATATTTATGGTGCTGCTCATGTAAACAAACCTACTATGCTGCCAGTTGTATAAAAGCATACCGTGTATAATTATGTACAGCACATCATTCTTGACAATGATAATAAATGACTACTTTTATGTAGTTCCTATACTATACTTTTTTCATATAAGTAGAAAGAGTACACTCTAAAGTAATGATAAAAAAAGTTTGCTGTAATCACTGGGATGTACACCTGAAACTAATATAATATTTTATGTCAACTGTAATCAAAAAATAAAAAAATGGCCCTGGCTGGTGTGGCTCAGTGGATTGAGTACTGGCTTGCGAACCAAACAATTGCTGGTTCGATTCCCAGTCAGGACACATGCCTGGCTTGTGGGCCAGGTCCCCACTAGGGGACACACGCAAGGCAACCACACATTGATGTTTCTCTCCCTCTCTTTCTCCTTCCCTTCCCCTCTGTAAATAAATAAATAAGTAAAGTCATTTAAAAACTGATATAAAAAAGTTTGTTGTAAAACAGTATATGCATGTTATGTCGGCAGCAGCCTCGGACATCTGTTTACGGTGTCGCTTGGTTGCATTACCTTTTCCTGAGCTTGAGTTAATCTTGTGTTGTTTTGTTCATCATGGCCCCTCAGCACACAAAGTCTACTGCTAATATTCCCAGTAAGAGGCCACGTCAAGTGATTGATCTGGACCAAAATGAAAAATGTTTGAGGACTTTGAAGGTAAAACACTGGTGATGGTTATTGCTCCCCAGTCAGACCTGTCCCATCCCACCACGGCTATGATCTTGAGGAACAAGAACGAAGGGATGGAAGCTCTTAAAGGATTTACTTCCCTGAAGGCAACCAGGCCAGCAAAAATTTGAGAAGGGCCTATTCAGACATGAAGAAACTTCTGAGAACCTGGGTTGAAGTTCAGACACAGAAGCGTATCCCTCTTGGCAACATAACAATTGCAACCAAACAAAATATTTATTTGCAATGTTGAGGAAAAAGGATGGACCCAACTATAATGTTAAATTTACTGCCAGCTCTGGGTGGTTTAAACGATTCAAGAATTCTTATTCACTACATAATGTGAAAGCCGCTGGTGAGTCTGCAAGTGCTGATGTTAGGGCAACTGAAGAATTTATAAAAACTCTGGGTAAATTGATTGTGGATGGAAATTACTTACCAGAGCAAATGTGCAATCTGTATGAAAACTCCCTATTCAGGAAATAGATGCCTGAAAGGACTTTCATCCGTAAAGAGGTTAAGTAAATGCCAGGTTTCAAGGCTTTTAAGGACAGAATAACAGTCTTGGTTGGAAACAATGTTGCATGCTACAAATTGATACCCTTTGTGATGTGGCATAGTGAGAACCCCAGGGCCTTCAAACATTCAGGAAGCACACACTGCCAGTGTACTGCAGGAGCAGGGAGAAGTCATGAATGACCCAGATCCTCCTCCAAGATGCCCTCCTGAATTGCTATGCCCAAAGAAGAAGTACTTTTTGGAGAATAACATACCTTTCAAGATTTTATTTATTGTTGATAATGCACCTGGACATTCTTCTTTTATTGGTGATCTTCATTTCAATATCAAAGTTGTATTTCCCTCTCCAAAAGCCACCTCTTTGATCCAGTCAATGGATCAAGGAGTTATAGCAGTTTTTAAAGCCTACTTCCTGAGGACCTTTGCCCAGGCTATTGCTGCAACTGAGGAAGACACTGATGCAATTCTGGAATGATTACATCTTTGCATCAAGCACCTTGCTTATGTATGAGATGATTTCACCAATGATTGTATGATGGCATCTGGAAAAAGATACTCAAGAGGTTTCTCCATGACTTCAAAGGATTTGCCAAGGACGAGGAGGTTGCAAAAGTCAACAAGATGCAACAAGGCAGTGGCTGAAATGAGAACAAACTTTAACCTGGATGTGGGTAAGGACGGCATTGAGGAGTCCCTAGAGGTGGTTTCTGAGCAATCAACTAATAAGGAGTTCTTAGCACTGGAACAGGAACATATAGCTAAAGAAGAGGCAAAAGAAAAGGAAATTGCAGAAGAAAAAGAAGAACCTCCAAAGAAAATTCACAATGAAGACTTTAGCAGAAGCTTTCTCAGACCTCAACAAGCTCCTTAAAAACTCTGAAAGCATGAACCCCAACACCAAGAGGTTTTCATTAATGGAGGAATGTTCATGGTGTGTTATCTGCTTACAAGCAAAGCTATGATGGAAAGAAACCAAGCAAATCATCAGACATGTTTCTGAAAAGGGTGACACCTCCTCCAGAAGAGCCTCAGGCAGTCCTTTAGGAGGTCTTTCAGAAAAGGGCCTTGTTATCACAGGAGATGACAGCTCTCCACGTGTGCTGTTGTCCCTGAAGACCTTGTGATGTTAATAATCTTGGCCGTGTGTAGGTCTAGGCTAATGTGTGTGTTTGTTTCTTAGATTTTTAACAAAAATGTTTAAAAGTAATAAATAAATAAATAAATATTTTAACAGTAGAAAAAGCTTATAGAATCAGGATATAAAGAAGTAATATTTTTATCTAGCTGTACAATGTGTCTTAATCTAAGCATTATTACAAGAATCAAAAAAATGTTTTAATTAAGGTATATATAAAGTAAAAAAGCTACAGTGAGCTAAGGTTAAAATATTATTGAAGAAAGAAAATATTTTTTATAAATTAATGTAGCCTAAATGTACAGTATTTATAAAGCCTACAGTAGCATACAGTAATGACCTAGGCCTTCGCTTCCACTCACAATTCACTCGACAACTTACCCAGAGCAACTTCCAGTCCTGCAAGCTCCATTTATGGAAAGTGCCTTATCAGGTGTACCATTTTTATCCTTGATATCTTATTTCTACTGCACCTTTCCTATGTTTAGATACACAGACACTTACCACCATGTTACAATTGCCTCAATATCAGTACAGTAACGTGTACAGGTTTGCAGCCCAGGAGCAAAAGGCTACCACCATATAACCTAGGTGTATAGTAGGCTATACCATCTAGGCTTGTGTAAGTTCACTCTATGATATTTGCCCAGTGACAAAATTACCTAGTGATGCATTTCTCAGAACGTAACCCCTTTGTCAAGTGATATATGACTATATTTGGAACCATTATCATCCTTACTCTCTGTCTTAACCACAGTGACCTATTGGTTCCTAGAACACACTAAGCTCTTTCCCCTGCCTCAGAGCTTTCATCTCTGCTGATATTTC
Source organism: Macrotus californicus (assembly GCA_007922815.1). Classification (NCBI taxonomy): domain Eukaryota; kingdom Metazoa; phylum Chordata; class Mammalia; order Chiroptera; family Phyllostomidae; genus Macrotus; species Macrotus californicus. Next base: position 8,538 of record VMDR010018143.1, on the reverse strand, counting down.
TGCGAGAATTCCTCCTGCCTTCATTCTTTGGTTAAGTTCTACTTCCTTTGGCTCTTATCTTAAATGTTTCTTCCTTAAGAGGCTTTCCTTAGCCCTCTTACCCCACAAAATCAAAGCTATGAACATCACACTGCTTTTATAATAGATCCTGTTGTCTTAATCTCTTAGCACTAGTCACAATTTTAATTATTACAATTATTAATCTTTTATTGTGTGTTAAATGTCCCACTAGATTATAATCAGTAAGCTGCCAGGAACCATGCTTATACTGTTTTCCTTCATATATAGTGCCTTATACAGTTCCTGGTAGTGGGTGAGTACCCTATCCATATTGAATGAATGAATGAGCAAACTTCCTAAACATTTTATTGGAACAATTAGGGCTATGTAGCTTGTTGGAAGATTGCTCTTTTTGTGCTCACTCCATTTTCTGATAATGAAGGAAGAAAACCTTAGTCACAGTACAGAATACCTTTTGACCTAAACCCCATAAAACATATATAATCTAGCCAACCATAGATTGTGTACATATATATCCCAAAGATAGATATTCTTTTTTTTTAGTAACCAGATTACATGTTTCTACCTTTTCTGGCTTATAACAAAATGTTGGTCATTGTCACCTGCCCAAATCCTTAGGCACTATTTTGGAAAAAATCTCCTGTACACTAATATCTGCCACCTTCTTCTTCCCCTCTTTTACTTGTGATTATTCCAGAGTAGACATAGCCACCCAAACTGCTCTTAATTTTTTGTTTAGCAGTGATAGATGCTCCTTGAAGACAGTAATTTCTTTAAAATCCAATAGTAAAAGATCATTTTCCTCTATGGAGAACATTTTAACATTTCTATCCAAATTAGAAAAGCATGTGCCCTTTGACCAAGTAACCCACTGAGGAATCCTGTGTTGTCTCATCAGCTAATTATTTCCATTTTCATTATTAAGCTTACCCTTTGCTGATGTCCTAATCCATGAAGGTCTCACAAGCACCCTGGGATTGTCTGCATAGCAAGCCAATTAGCAGTCTTCCTTTCCATGACAAGTGTCTATCCTTGTCCTCTGTTATTATTTCATTTGTGTTAATGTTGATAGTAAATTAGTGAGTGTGAGTTCACTGAAACAGAATGCCAATCCTGTCATCTCCAAGTGAGAGAAGTTCCTGAGTAGAGGGCACAAAAATTTTTACTAGATTCAAAGCTTTTGAGTAATCTTAAAGTGGATATTAGATTCTATCATTCAGGAACTTCAACTCTAAGAGAGAAAAGAATGGTTTAATTCAAAGTAGAGGATCCCTAGCCCTTCCATAAATGAGCACTATTCTGCACATTTCAGAGTAGAGATCCTGTCTCTAATATGACTGTCTAAGGTAAATCCTTGGACTTGTGGAGTCCTCACAGAGCCATATGAAACTTTTACTTCCACCAACGTTCTACCTCCTTCCCCAGAACACAGAATGGTGTAACAGGTGGAACCCCACAACACAGCAGCATACACAGTATCTTTACTATCTCAGTCTTTCTTAGACCTTCAGAAGTGTCCCAGCCCACATAGACTGTGCTTAGAAATGTTGTGCTGTCTCTAGCAGACACAAAAGAATGAAAAAATCAGCCAGACCAGCAAAACTGGAGCAAAGGGAGTTAACTTGGCAGTAGGGGTAGTCCCTAAAAAATGAGTGTGAATTTGAACCTAGCCCAGGCTTATGCTGATATTCAGAGAATTCCTAGGAAGACAGGGCACTACCCGTATCCTGCCATGTATAATGTACACTTTTTTGCCCAAATTTCTGAGAGAAAAATAAGGATGTGCATTATACATGGATAATACTAATTCCATATCTATATAAATGTTTTTAATTCTTTTATTTATGCTTGTGCATCAAAAGTATAACTCTAGAAAGCCATGTGCAAAACAATACCCTGAAATACAATAATTAGTTTTGTTCCTAAATATAAATAAAAAATTGAATTAAAAAAATTAAAATGAAAGATTTTTTTCCTGAAAATTTGGGCCAAAAGTGTGGGTGCACATTATACATGGCAAAAATACAAAATATATGAAGAATCTCTGGACAGTAGTTATACTCTATTGGGCAAAGTTTTGGTTTCAGTTAGGTTAGTCCCATTTGAAAGAGGGCCTGAAAGCAAGGCCCAGTCCTGCAGAGAAAGCACATTAACAGAAAAAAGAAAGAGGATCAGACCACCAGATAAATGGTATAAAGACTAAGTCAAGGCTACAGTCCCAGCAGGAAGCTGGACTGCACATTGGAAAGGAAGCAGAAAACCTGGCACGTGGACTAGTTACATATGTTGAGCATTACTGGGCACATTGCCCTTCACTGCAAAAGCAAGTGGCAAAGGGCTATGCCCAGGACACTAAACCTCAGACTCAGACTGGAGGCCACAGACTATTCATAGATCCTATCCACTTGTTAATTTGGGCAATTAAAATTATTGGTTCAGGTACTTACAGAACCTATAGGAGAAAGGTTGTTGGAGTTTTCATCTGGGCAAGGCTAGGAAAGCAGTAACTAAATAATATATATCCCTGAGCAAATGAGGGCCAAAGGACTAGGAGTTACTTACATGTGTGAACAACAACAACAAAGGTGTTTTATGGAAAGTAAACTCACAGAATGATCTGATCATAAATTTCTAACTGCAAGTCCTGGTGGGTAGTTATGCCCCAGGCACATAACTTTTTAGTGAAAGATTTATCTTTGTCTTAAAGTAAGCCCTGTCCATTGTTCTGTGCATCTAATTTAACACATTATTGAAATAAACTGTAACCACCCTTAAGAGAGCACATAATCTTAAAGACTCTGTAATCCAACCTCCAGGAGTAGAACTCTAAACACAATCTTAACAATTCTATAATCTTGTCCCACCGTCATGTAATCTTCCTTATCTTCCTTCCTTAATCTGAGATGCATAACAGAAACTGCACATTGTTATTCTCTTAAACATTTACCACAGTCTGTTGAGATCTTGCTTCCACTTGTATCCTCTGTTTTGGCTCAAGTAAATTTTTATAAAAATTCTCTACAGGTTTGAATGTTTCTTACATAGACACATGCAATACTCATAGATATACTTCATAGATTACACTTCACAAAAACTGGAATGTCTTCTTTCCATGGCAGAAGTGTGTTAAATGACTAAAAAAATTTTAAAAGCTCTGTTCATTGTTTATTCCCTTGTCCTTGTGAACACACTCACACCTTTTTAAATAAAATTTCTAAGCTGCAACTTCCTTATATAAAGTTTTTATGAACATTTTGTGTGTCTATCTCTCTCCTGAAAACAAGCTTAAAAATGAATGACAAGAACTCTTTTGGTTAATTTATAAGTGTGGGGTAAACAGAGTCAGTCTGTCTCCATCACCCAGATGTCTGGGCAACTAAGATAAGCAGTGTCCCCATAGCCTTGAGACTGGGCCCGATAAACAGTGTTCCCATAGCCTTGAATGGGCCCACATGCACAAAACCACACTTTATCATTCAATATCTTGCCACCCTGCCAGCTTTGTGTACACGTAGTATATGAGGGAGTTGGGGCTTCCTGCTGTGTGACATGCGGCTTACGGCCTGCGAGGACTGCCCACCCTTGAATAAAGGCATGTCTGGCATTCCCACGGCTCCTCAAATTTTCTTCGGTCTGCCTGAATCCCGAGTGAACCTGCCTGGCCTTGACAGGCTGCAAGACAATAACGTATCCACTTGATTTCTTTACTAAAGACACACAAACTGTAGTAACTCTCTATGGTAATGGCAACTATCTTAGTCAGCTCAGGCAGCTATAACAAATGACCATAGACTGGGTAGCTTAAACGAAAACATTTATTTCTCATAGTCTGAAGGCTGGGAAGTCCAAGATCAAGGTGTAGGCAGACCCAGTTCTGGTGAGAGCCTGCTTCCTGGTTTGTAGGTGGCAGGCTTCTGTTTGCACCCTCACATGGAGGACAGCAGAGAGAAAAAGAGAAAACTCTTATTTCTCTTCTTATAAGAGCACTAACCTCATTCATGAGGTTTCTACAGTCAAGACCTAATTACCTCACAAAGGCCTCACCTCCTAATACCATCATATTGGGGGGTAGAATGTCCACATTTGAATCTTAACAAACAAAAACATTCAGTCCTAACAGTGACACAATCATCTGTATGAATGCTTGCTTTTGCATTGCTCTTCTGTTACATGCTCAGATTACTTGAACGTTAGCAACATGTGCGTGTATTCCTCTGGTTGGAAAATATTGAGAGGCTGAGGTGACCACCAACCTACCACCACACAGCTAGCTAGCCCTGCTCTAAGTTCACTGGGCAAGTCCTTGAACTTCAAAATTAGAGGTAATTTCATTGATGATCAATCAATTTCATTGATTGATGTATAAGTGCTTAATACTATAAGTAGTAGTAATACTGTATTTTGCCGTGTAAAATGCACTCCTGGGTACCATGTGCACCCACGTTCTTGGACCAAATTTCAGGAAAAAAACCCTTTAATTTTAATTTTTTATTTAGGTATCATTTTTATTTTTTTATTATATTATATTGATTATGCTATTAGAGTTGTCCTGATTTTTCCCCTTTTGTCCCCCTCCACCCAGAACCCTTTACTCCCTCAGGCAATCCCCCCACCATTCTTCATGTCTATGGATCATGCATATAAGTTCTTTGGCTATTCCATTTCCTATACATCCCCAAGGTTATTCTGGAACTACTTATTTACACTTCCCTTCACCTCTTCACCCATTCTGCCCCTCCCCCCTCTCGTCTGGCAATCTTCTGGTAACTAATTTCTTTTCTCTTGCTTTTAAGGCTATCTCTTTATCTTTAACCTTTGGCCTTTTAATAGTGATGTGTCTTGGAGTGGGCCTCTTTGCTTCCATCATAATTGGGACTCTTTGTGCTCCCTAGACTTGCATGTCTATCACCAAATTAGGGAAGTATTATTTCACTATTTTTTCAGATAGATTTCCAATTTCTTGGTCTTTCTCTTCTCCTTCTGGCACCCCTATCAGGTGAATGTTGGACTTCTTGAAGTTGTCCCAGAGGTTGCTTATACTATCCTCATTGTTTTGGATTCTTTTTTCTACTTGTTGTTTTGCATGGTTGTTTTTTTCTTCCTTATGTTTCAAATGATTGATTTGACTCTCAGCTTCATCCATTCTACTTTTGTTTCCCTGTAAATTGTTCTTTATTTCAATCAGTGTACGCTTCATTTCTGACTGGGTCTTTTTTATGCTGATGAGGTCCTCACTAAATTCCTTGAGCATTCTTATAACCAGTGTTTTGAACTCTGCATCTGATAGATTTCTTATCTCCATTTCGTTTAGCTCTTTTTCTGGAGTTTTGACCTATCCTTTCATTTGGGCCATGTTTCCTTGTCTCCTTGTTTTGGTAGCCTCCCTGTGTTTGTTTCTATGTTTTAGGTAGAGCAGCTTTGACTCCATGTCTTGGTAGTGTGGTTTAATGTGGTAGGTGTCTTGCAGTGTCCAGTGGCACAGCCTCCCCTATCACCCAAGCTGGGTACTCAAGGTACACCTTTTGTGTGGGCTGAGTATACCATCCTCTTATAGTTGAGGCTTGGTTGCTGTTGGCAGATCAATGGGAGGGATTTACCCAGGCCAATCAGCTGCAAGGATTGGCTGTGACTACTGACCACCAATCTCCGCCCTCCATGGAAGATCAGTTGTGAAGGGGCAGGGTGGTGGTGCTCCTATGCGGTCTGTGGCTGTCCACTGGGTGTGTTGGCCCTGGAGTTTCCTGAGTAGTGGAGCCCAAAATCAGCCCCCACCTGTGTTTCACCCATGGTACCCTGCCTGAGCTGTAAAGCAGTCTGAGATGGCTGCTACTTGTGCTGGACTTGGAGACTCCCAGGTGAAACCAAGCTGTGACTACCGCTAGGGCTCACTGAAGCCCGCTGTTGTTTGTTTGATAGTATTTAGTATTTTCACTGGGGTCCACATCAGCCTCACAGTTGCCTTCAAAGGGCCAAATGTAATTTCAGGACTACGTAAATGTAACTACTCCCTAACTAGCTGCAAGGAGCTCAGTGCTGCTGCCAGGTACAAACAAGGTGCCGGGCCGGATAAATAAGGTAGAGGGCCAGATTCGGCCCATGGGCCTTGTGTTTGCCACCTGAGATTTAGGAGCTAAGACCAGAGGAAAAGCAATTTGGATGGGCCCCATAAATTGGGTGGGGTAGAGCCTCTGTGGATCTCCAAGGTGAATCACACAGTGTTAGCCAGGTTGATGTATTCTTAGATATGGCACCAGCCTACTGGCTCTGTGGGGAGGAGAGCTCAGCAAAGGGACAATGGCCTCTGCTTGCCCCAATTCCAGACACTTCAGACTCTCCTTGGTATACCACTGGTATACTTCAAGCTGCCACCGCTGTGCTGGAGCTCAGAGGGAGCAAGTCTGAGTAGGTGAGTGCCTGTGTGGGTTTCCCAAGAGGAACTGCTTAGGGCTCCAGGAGCCTCCTTCACCAACTCAATTCCCACTGATTTTCACAGCCAGAAGCTGTGGGGACTTATCTTCCTGGCACTGGAATCCTGGACCAGTGGGGCTTGGTGTGGGTCCGGGACTCCTCACTCTCGATTTATCCCTCCCGAAATTTTATCCACATGGGTGTGGGGCCAGACCATTATGCATCTGTGCCCCTCCTACCAGTCTGGATGGATGTGGTTTCTTCAATTCTGCAGTTGTCAGTTTTCTATTTAACTCAGTTTCTGATGGTACTGAGTGATGGTTGTTCTATATTTTAGTTGTAATTTTGATGTGGTTGTGCAAAGAGGCAAGCCATTTCTGCCTATGTTGCCATCTTGACCAGAAGCTCTCCTTTTAATTTTTTAATTCAATTTTTTTTTTTTTATACTTAGAGACAAAACTGATTATCATATTCCAGGGTATTATTTTGCATTCAGATAGCGTTATTGCTTTCTAGAGTTATACTTTTAACACAGAAGCATAAATAAAATAATTTAAAACATTTATATAGATACAGAATTAGTACTACCTATGTATAATCTGCATTCTTATTTTTCCCTCAAAAGTACGGGCAAAGAAGTGCTCATTATACATGGCAAAATACAAGTAACTAAGATCCTGTATTACTTCTGTGATCAACTCCACAGTTCCTACCAGATTTCCAGTAACTGGGTCTGTCTCACTTACTGTGCTTAAATGATTACACTGATTGATTATACATTTCTGTATTCATCAAATAAGAACTATTAATTGAAATATACTCAGTGCCAGGCATTATTCTAGGGACTAGGAATACAACATCAAGTAAAACAGAAAAAATCCATGTCCCCAGGACATACATTCCAGTTGAAGTTACCCAAAGAGAGCGGTATATAGCCGGAACAGGGTACGCAGGAAGAAAGAGGCAGAACACGATGAAGGAAGAGAGATTTAGTAAAGGGTTAGGTCGCATAAGACCTGGTAGATCACAATATGGAGTTTGACTTTTATTCTCAATGGTATGAGGAGCTACTGACCAGTTTTGAGAATAAAAGTTACATGATCTGGTTTACATTTTAAGCGAATCATTCTGGCTGCCCTGCAGGAAAGCTAGAATGGGAGCAAAAAGGATTAGGAAGCTATTGCAGTTGTCCAAGGTAGAAGTGGTAGCAGTTTAGATTAGAATGAGGCAGTTGAAAAGGAAAGTGAGAAGGAGAAAAGAAAAATTAGGGCTTCCTAGGTTTTTACCTGAGCAGCCAAATAAGAAGATGTGTTATTTGCTAAAGAAACATCAACTGTAGGAAGTTCAATTTCAGGTTTTGAATACGCTTAGTTTGACTTGACTTTGAGATATTCAGATAGAGATATCATATAGGAAATTGCATACAGCCTGAAGGGAGATCCAGATGAAGGGAGAGTCATGCTGGAGAGAAGCGGTTGGGAGTCACCAGTGGACTCGTGCAGACTTTTAAGGAAATATATTTATTACTGTGTTCCAGGGAAAAATGCATTTTCTTGAGCTGAAAATATGGTATATTTCTTTGCAGTGCAACTTCTCATACAGCCTATGTTAGTGATATTCTTTTGATTATAGACATCTGAAACTGTCTCTGAATAGCACTAGCAAAAGGAGATAATTTATTGAAAGGCGTCTTTTGGTTCTCAACTCAGGAAGGACAGCAATCATGCCTCACCAGAGACCTTAGTGATAAGAGCTTGAGGAACTGACATTAATACTATTCAGCTCTAATGACTTTAAGTCCACGGAAGTCACAGTAATACCCTGCAAAATGATGTCCTTCCCACATTCAATTCCCTCACTTATTAAACAGAAGGGTTAAAATAAATCCTTGCTATACAAAGAGTGGTCCTTGGACCAACAGCTTGTTTAGAAAGAGAATCTCAGATCACACACTCTAGACCATCTATCAAAATTTTCATTTTAAAAAGATCCCCAAGTGATTCATATGCACATTAAAAGTTGAAAAACACTGAACTAAATGATTTTCCAGTCACAAAACTCTGTCTGAATAGTCAGGGGTCATGTATCAGCTACATTGTAGAAGGCTCT
>VMDR010018142.1:0-19442 GCA_007922815.1 Macrotus californicus | reverse complement strand
TGCAGATCAGGGACTCCATGATTCTCAAGGAATCAGAGGAAGGAAAAGTGTGCCCGTTCTACCAGGACAATTTCAAATGGGAGCAAGGGTAGTTTCAAAAAACACATTTGATGTTATAGTAATTTTATATTTGAAAAGTGAAAAAACAATTGTTTTTATAAAATAGATCTTGCCCCTGTTTTGATAACCATTCTCACTAGGGCATAATACTTATCAAAAGAGGAGCATAACCTATTTTTTTTTAGTTGAAAAAAATCTGTAAATTCTGACAAACAGCTAGCTACCTGTCAATTCTCTCACCTTCCTTCAAAGTTATCAGAATACCTTTTCTCTACCTAAATTCTCAGTATTTTAATTTTGCCCAAGTAAATACTTCAGTGAGTCAAACGGTATAAAATAAAAATATCAGAAGTAAAACTTCTTTAGCATTTCATCTACACAGAATTACTCCACAGCAAGAGAAGGATCTGCATTTCTGAAAATAGGTTTCCAAGCCCGACGTTTCTTTTTTCCTGCAAAGGGCTAAAAAAGGAGAAAGAACAATGGAATCCATCTTTTTCACAGAATCAAAATTTAAATCACAGTTACTAATGCTTTCGGCATTAAAAATTATTTACACTAAGATATAACCTTTGTCAGGTTGTGTTCCTCTTTCAATTGCACAGTCTAGTAGTGAAAGTCCATGTGGTACTATCACCCACCTTCCTGATTGCTTAAACAAATGTATTCAGGGAAAAATGTTTTTAATATTACTCAGGCTCTTTCTTCCATGGTCAATGACAGAAACAAAAACTTAATCATAAAAGAGGTTAAAGAAATCAGCAACGTTATTGAAAAATACACTCTTAAAATATAAGGCACAGGCTAATGAAATGGATACATTTTGAGAGCACCTGACCTATACCTTATCGACAGAAAACTCCACGTAGACATGAAGTAGTGGCAGGAAGCGGTTAGTGAAACATGCCTGACTCCCCCCACTCCCCGGAATATTAAATCCACTCAAGATAGGAGATGAATAACAAAACACTACCATACCGATCCACTGACGAGATCCTAAACAAAAAGTGAACCGCAACTGCCCCGAAGAGCCAGCATCCCAGTTCTGAACCTTGTCACACTTCCCATACCTGCGCCCTTCCCATCTCATCCTACCCCCAACCCCCTTCCAGGCCCAGCTAATCCAAGAATCTTAAACTCTGGAACCTTCCCACCTCGGAGACTGACTCCCCTTCCCCCACGCTTCCCGCTCACTTATCATTCCCTCCCCCCTGCCCGAAACCGGCCAAAGGGCGGAGAGAGGGGAGTTGCCAGAGAAAGACGCATCCCGCTTCCGGCCGTAGCCGCATCACGGGAGACTCCGCGGCGTTCCGGGCAGGGGCTAGGATCCAGGGATACGGGCTGGGATCCAGGCCAAGGGGAGTCGCAGGCCCCGTTCTCACCGCCCCCCCTAGAGCCAGGCCCTGAGAGAAGACAGAAGGTAACTTACTAATGGGAGCTCTGCCAAAAGTTCCCTGCCATGGAACACAGCTTGCCCTGATACAAAAGCACCAGCCGGCGGAGCGGCTCGCGGAGCGACCATAGACCCAGCCCGCCTGGTAACCGCGCTCCTCTATCTGATCTACCCGGCTCCGCTCCGCGGCGGCGACGGTAAGAGGAAGAGGATGGCACCCTATTCTTTTTGACGCCGGCCGGCAACACTCTACTGTGTAAACCAGTTCCTATGGATAAAAGTTCCGACCCGCCCCGCGTTAGCGGAGGAAGCCAGCTGGGAGGAGACAGCCTGTGGACGCACAAAAATAGTTCATGGGAACTGGTGCTCACGAAGGCTCGCGGCGGTCAAGGGGCTCTCGCGAGAGGTTCTTGCCTGTGCGGGCGTAGAGCCCGCACTGCTGGGTCTTCTGGGTTCTGTAGCTGTTGTCGCAGCGGGGGTGCCTCTCTTCGGGTTTTGTTATTCCATTCTACGGCTTACAGACCTCCAAAGCAGCACGGCGGGATTGTATTACAGGTTTCCTGACTTTAGTTCTTTCTCCTGCAATTGAGAAGAGAACTAGAGATTTGGGCCTCAAGGACCTACGTACCAGAACCTACTGGCACCAAGCGTAATGCGTTCTAAATGGAATTCTTTTGCAGCAAAGCGGAAACATTTAGAGCAGTACTGTTTTAATGCCAGCGAACCACTAGTTTCACATATATGTACTAAATAGAAACATACAGCCAAAAGTGCAATACTTTAATTTTACAAGATGAAGTAATCTGTAGTTTTTATTTCTATTATTGTGATACTGTAGTAATTGTAAAACTTCTCATTAGTTTTCCAAAAATTGGACACAATTGGAAGTTCTTCATAGACGACCAGTGTTCTCAGGTAGTTTGACAAAGTATTTTTCACAGTGTGGGTGGAGACCAATTGAGTATAAAAAGCATTTTCTAAAAAAAAGACAAAGCATTTTCCTAAGTGAAATTTTTAAAAAATCAGGTATGTTAGAAATAACAAGGATATTACTTAAAATATCTGATTCAGATGTGAGATGCCATATGATTTCACTTATATGTGGAATCTAAAGAACAAAATAAACAAACCAACAATGGAATAGTCATAGATACAGAGAACAGTTGGATGGTTGCCAGGGGAGGGGGTTGGGTGAAAAAGGTGAAGGGATTAAGAAAGTACAACATAGGAAATATGGTCAATAATATCGTAGTAACTATGTGTGGTGCTGGGTGGGTACAGAGGGGAATACTTTGTAAAGTATGTGATTGTCTAACCATTATGCAGTGTACCTGAAACTAATACAAAATAACATTGAATATAAACTGTAATTGAAAAATAAAATTTAAATTAAAAAAAAGATGTGAAATGCATCTTAGTAGCTTAACATAAAGTATTTTATATCACATGTCACTCCCATAAAGTCCCATAAAGTTTGCTCTCCTTAATAGTTGTTCTCCAGGTCTTTGAGAATCTAGTATGTTTTCATCTTTCAACTACATCTTGGTTCTTTGCCTCCAGGCTTAAAATCTTTCTAGGGAGAGCCCTCAGGACTTTCACAGGCTCTTAATCAGTGATGAGAGACTTAAACCAGAAACAACACCATCACTTTCTCTCTTCCCGTTGAACAAAATAAACACATCCTTCTAATTTAACTGCAAAGAGGCTGAGAAATGTAAGGGAGTCTGTAGTATATTTGATGGGCTGCTGTCTGCTACACTGCAGATTATAGTCAAAAAAGTTGGAAAGGCAGTAGCTTTAGAAACACGAGGCTTGAGGCTACTTCTCATTGGTTGGGAATATCTTCAACTCTCTCAGAGGCTGCCTGACTGATAATATTCAGAAGATACTGTGATCAATTAGTATTGATAAATGTTTTGTTCTGTGTGCCCCCATTACACTCTTTCTACCACTAGGCCAGCATTATTTCATACTTAATTCTGCATTCTTCTTTCCACAAGACTGTGAGCTCCTTGAACTTTTTTTTACTAGTAGTTCAGGGTCTTAACACACAGGCACACCAGGAACTGGTATTTGTGGGGCAAGGTGTTTAAAGAAAAGGAATATGATGTTGTGGGCACAAAATTAGGCTGAAAAGTATTTAGAATGCAAAAAAAAAATCAACAAATTACTAGTCTTGAAGATTTAGGACCCTTCCTTCTGTGAACTCTTAGGCAATTTACCAGAAATACTACATAGAAATGCTTTGCGTGTACAACCTGGTTTCTGCTTCACACCCAGAACTCCAAATGTCCAGCAACTCTACATACTCCCACTGGCCAAGAAAGAGGGGCCTGAAGCTTAGGCTCCATTAGTTCCAGAGTAAATTATCTCTGAGGGTGCTCTGTAAAGGTAGGTTAAATTGAATGACGTGAGTTGAAAGCTAACTTCATTTAAAGATATCTGATGCAGTAATTTACAAAAGCTGTTAAAATGCAGCTTACCTGGATGCAAAAGATGATGGGCCATGTAGTTTTGTTGCTAGGTTTTTTTAAACCTTTCTTTAAATATTTTTAGGAATATTGTTTCTCAGTCCTCACTACCTGTGTAATTTAAACTTAATGGAATCAGCCAATCTTGTCCCTTCTAATTTTCCATTTACCTTGTGCTTTTCAAATAGAGATGTGATCAATAAATTCTTGATACTAATGTTGGTTCTCTTGTAGCAAAAAAGCATTTATCCCTTTTTCTACAATGCTTTCCGCAGCAACATGAATACTATTTCTCAGAAACTAAGGGCTGGAAATTTAGTGGCTTTATCAAGCTCACTTAGCTAGTTAGTGGCAGGAACAGCTAGAATCCAATTCTTCTGATTCCCAATGCAATAAGCTTTTCACCCAACTATACAGCTTCAATAAAACTATAATGACTAAACTACAGTAAAAGCATTATTCCAGGTTCATAGTAAAAATTTCTCCTCCCAAACACTATTATTGAAGACCATCTCACTTTTAATTAAATTGTCATATGACTTCACTTTGGTACTAGAAGTTACTGTGAAAATACCCTCTCCTCTTTCTAGTCATTTATTGTGCCTCCTTTACTTCAATTCCTGGATATGTAAGTTTGTTGAAGATGACTAAACCTCTAAACCTGGCAGAGCACCACTTAGCCACTTTGAACCTCAGTTTCTTCATCTGTAAAACAGGGATAATCAGAGTTCCTAAGTCACAGGCTTCTGGTGAGGTTTAAATAAACCTCAAATGAAGTTAGAATAGTACCTGATACATGGTAGGAGCTGAGTAACTCTTTTATTTTAGCTTTCATTATTTAAAGCCGGTTTAGATTCTACAATCTGGACAAGAGTTCTGTTTTCATAGATAAGGAAAATAGTGCCACCTTGATACAAAGAAAGATGTACTCTACCACTTACACTAGCCCTTGACACTTTAATGCATTTGTACTCTACAGGGAACAATAATCAAATATATTGACTTACAATGTGCTGGTGTACTCATGCCATTAGGTATTTGTTTTTCCTTGTACACTTCTAGATCTGGAATCTCTGGTTTGGGGGATTCTGGAATTCACTTTCTGATTTCAGTTAGGCTGAGTTAGGTCACTCAGTTAGGAATGACCTTTGAGAGAACACAATGTATCAATAAGAAACGTTAGAGCTATAGCCCAGTATTCTTACTGCCTAAAGATTCCAAAGACCAAGAAATGTCCCATTTCCAAGAAGATTCCCTACAACAACAACAAAAAAAAGTTAAAAAATTAGTAAAAATTTTAAGTCCATTCATGGTGATCCAGCTAGGAAGCCTGTCTGGATTGCAACTAAAAGTTTACACCAAGTTATTATTTTGCAATAAATAGAAGGAATTAAGGAAGGGAAATGTAAGGAGTAGATAAAAGGAAATCGGAAAGGTCAAATTTGGCAGGGTGTCTATATGAAGTTCCCATTGCTGCTACAACAAATTACCATAAACTTAGTGTCTTAAAACAACACAAATTTATTATCATGCAGTTCTGAAGGTCACAAGTCCTAAATAGGTGGGTCTTACTGGGCTAAAAATCAAGGTGTTCCTTCCTAAAGGATCTAAAGGAGAATCTGTGTTCCCTGTCTTTTCCAGCTTCTAGAGGCTGCCTACACTCCTTGGCTGATGCCACACCTTTCTTTCATTTTAAATTCCAATAATGGCCAACTGACTATGACATAGCACCATTCTGATGCTTACTCTTCTGTCTTTTCCATATTTAAGGTATTCTTGTGATTACTTTTTTGGGCCCACCTGGATAATGTAGAATAATCTATTTTAAGTTCAACTGATTAGCAACCTTAATTCCATCTGCCATCTTAATTCCCTTTGCTATGTAACATAATCTCACATTCTGGGGATTAGAATGTAGACATCTTAGGGTAGGGAGCTTTATTCTGACTTCTGCAGTTCTTTCAGATGGTTCTCACAGATTGTTCTCAGTGGTTCTAGCTAGCAGAGTTAAGTATCTAGGCTCTTCAACAGGTACATTTGTAGAATAGAAGTGGGTGCATCAGAGTGTTGTAACTTGATAGCACCAACTGCTATTGGTCTAAATTGTATACTTACCAAGAAATCTTCCAATAATAATTCACTTTTCCACATGGATTTGTCTATAGAAATATGATGCTCTGAGCAATGAATAAAAGTATCTGGTCAATGTGGCCATTATTATTATTTTGATTGATTAATTAAAGAATCTTTTATTTTTATTTTTTATTTATTTATTTTTAGAGAGAGTGGAAGGGAGGGAGAAAGAAAAAGAGAGAGACATCAACGTGTGGTTGCCTCTTGTACGCCCCCAGCTGGGGACCTGCCTTGCAACCCAGGCATGTGCCCTGACTGGGAATCAAACCAGCAACCCTTTGCTTTGAGTCTGGCACTCAATCCACTGAGCCACACCAGTCAGGGCTTAAAGCTGACTTTGATATACTTTTCTGTTCAACAGAAAAAGAATGGATTTCACCACATGGCTATAAACTGAATGCTCTCCTAACTTCCATGACACTCCTATCCCTCGAACACTGACCAGTTCTCTTTCTTGTTTTTACTTATTCTTATTTCAGATCTGAACACAGGCATACCTCCTTTTATTGCACTTCACTTTATTACACTTCACAGATGTTTTGAATTTTTCTTAAAGATTTAATTAATTTATTTTTAGAAAGAGGGGAAGGGAGGGAGAAAGAGAGGGAAGGAAATGTTGATGTGAGAGAGAAACCTTAATCAGTTGCTACTTGTATTCGCCCCCACTGGGAACTGAACCTGACCCAGGCACATGCCCTGACCAGGGATCCAACTGCAACCTTTTGCCTTGCGGGACAATGTTCGACTAACCGTGCCAAACTGATCAGGGTAGGTGTTTCAATTTTTATGAATAGAAGGCAAGACCCTCCACCAGCAAAAAATCATGACTCACTTTATTGTGATACCTGCTTTATTGTGGTAATCTGGAACTGGACCGGCAATATCTCTGAGGTATGCCTGTATTTTAATTAGACTCTTTTGGTTGCATAAGTTACTTTTCAGCAATGTACAGCTCACTACAAAAAGAAACATGGATTAACACTAGAATTGTAACTAGAACACTGTCCAGAGTTGAGGCATATTTCTGTGTGTTTTCTCTGGTTTTCTTATTCCCAGCTACATTACGTCATCTCCCCACTCTGTTTACTTAGTCGTCTCTGCTTACTTTGACCTAATTTGTATGCTCTTCAGCTTTCCTGTACATTGTGAACTTTCATCTTCACTTCCATTATACTACATTCTCTACTTATTTCTTTTGTTTGCTTGTTTTCTGTAGACAGATCACATGCACAAAATATTTGTCTGGGGCACACCTAAACACAGTTCCAATTAGAATGAACATAATTGGCTTAGAGTCATGGTCCTTAATCTTGACTCTACTTTAGAATTACCTGGGTTGATTCCCAAAAAACTGTTTCACAAACTCTACTCCCAGACCAAGTGTCTTCTGTAGAACAAATACACATATACAAATATTTATATGCCTGTGTTCTTGTTTATGTATGAGCAAGGAAAAAAATATAGATGAATATGCATTGGGACATTAAAGTAATAGAGTGATTAGTTGGATTGAACAGGGCAACTGTTAGGGTGTGTGGGATCTTGGGAAAATTTTTTTGTGGGGTCTTTTTCTACATTAACGTTCTGATTAAAAAATGTATTCCACTGGAACCTCTAAGGCTAAAGACAAAAAAAAATGTGCATAAACATTGCACTCTGGTTTGTACATTTTCCCCTTACAGGAGTATAGATTAACAATTCTGAACCTGCTTTACCTGCATGCTGAGCTTGAACAGATAAGTAAATGGATTGTAGACAATGAGATCCAGGTTTCTCACTGTCAAGAAAGAAGTTACAAGTCATCGAAGGAGGAAAGATAGAATTTTTTCCATGACAATGGATTAGAGTCTAAGATTAATGAATTAACTCTATCTCCTGAATTACCAACCCTGTCTGAAATACTACTTGCTCTTGGATGCCCAAATAATAAGTTCCAGTTGTTGTTGAGATGCTCAGTTGGACACTTCCATTACATTAAACTGCACTGATTTTATTTGTGAGTTGAATTCACAAAGTATATATTATACTCTTTATATATTCTTGGAGAAAAAAACTCTAAAACTTTTCTGTTCAAAGACATTTAAAATGCTGGAAAGGAGAAATAGCATGATCTCTTTAAGTCTACGACTTAAAAGTTTTTGGAACTGCACTTGGAAAATAATTTTTCATGTAACTATTAAAACAGTGGGTAAATGAGAATATTATCTCTTCTTTTTTTCTCTCTGATATGATAGGAGGGGAGAAGTCAAGGAATACAGAGCATAGTGCAAGGCTTTAGAGAGTCTTACAGGAACTAGTTGACAAGAGATGATTGGTGGTAATACTAGAGGCAAGAGAATCCAGGCATTAGTGGCCAGTAAGAGAAGTGCCTTGGATAAGCTGATTTAAAAGTTTTCTTTAATTTGAAAGTCATTGTTCAGTCAAATTCTTATAGAAAATATCTGAATTTGGTGAGCTAGTGACACAACCTTTTATCTAGGATTTTATATTATTTGACTCTACTGGTATTTCTCCTTACAAATAGTAAATTTAATAATAACTAGAAAACATTTAATATGAGTAGTTTTTAATAGATAAACATGGCCTGCCTCCTTGCACAACCACATCAAAATTACTACTAAAATATAGAACAACCACCACTCAGAACCATCAAAAATCAAGTTGAATGGAAGTCTGACAACTACAAAATTAAAGAAATTACATCCATCCAGACTGGGAGGAGGGACAGAAACACAGAACAGGCTGGTCCCACATCCACATGTGGTAGATTAAAATTCAGGAAGAATATCTTGGGAGCGAAGAGTCTCACCCCCATACCAGACCCCTAGCCCAGGGTTCCAATGCAGGAAGGTAAGTCCCCATAACTTCTGGCTGTAAAAATCAGCAGGGATTGAGTTGGTGGAAGAAACCTCTGGAGTCCCAAGCAGCTCCTCTTAGAGAACCTGCACATGGACTTAATCCTCTTACAGAAACCACATGTGGACTTAATCAGACTCATTCCCTCTGAGCTGCAGCAGTGGAGTAACAGCTTGAAAGGCACCAGTGGCATCCAGGGAGAAAATGAAGTATCTGACATTGAGGTGAGAGCTGGGGCATAGCTTTTGCCCAGACAAAAGACAGGTAGAGGCCATTGTCCCTTTTCTCAACCCTCCCTGCACAGAGCCACAGAGCAGGCAGGCTGGTGCCATATCTGAGACTCCATCAACCTGGCTAACACTGCTTTGCCCTGGCGATCTCCAGAGACTCTGGCCCACCCAACTCATGGGCCCACTCAAGCTGCTTTTCCATATGAATGGCTGACCTGGGCTCATGCTTCACAACTTCTTAAATGTTCTCTAACAAGCAACAGCCAGCCTCAGTGACACCCAAGCCTCTGTACCTCTTACAAAATCCCCAGTCTAGCACTAGCAGCAGCCAGCCTAGGTTCACAGCTTGGCTTTGCCTGGGAATCTCCAAGCCTGGCACAAGTAGCAGTCATCTCAGATTGCTTTATAGCTCAGACAGGATGGACATGGGCAAAACAGAGGTGGGGGCTGACCTTGGCCTGTACCAACCAGGAAACTCCAGAGTCTGCATACTCAGTGGACAGCTACAAACCACATTGGAACACCACCACCCTGCTTTCCAACAGCTCATCCTCCACAGAGGGTAGAGGTTGATGGTCAGTGGCCACAGCCAATCCTTGCAGCTGACTGGCCTGGGTAAATCTCTCCCATTGACATGCTGATAGCAATCAAAACTCAACTAAAATAAGAGGGTGTACTCAGCCCACACGAAGGGTGCATCTCGAGTACCCACCTTGAGTGATAGGGGTGGCTGTGCCACTGGACCCCACAGGATACCTACTACGTTAGGCCATGCTACCAAGACAGGGAGTCATAGCAGTTCTACCTAATAATTAGGAAACACAGGGAGGCTGCCAGAATAAGGAAGCAAAGAAACACGGCCCAGATGAAAGAACAGATTAAAACTCCAGAAAAAGAACTAAACAAAATGGAGATAAGCAATCTATCAGATAGATTTCAAAACACCGGTTATATGGATGCTCAGAGAACTTAGTGAGGACCTCAACAGCATAAAAAAGAACCAATCAGAAATGACAGATACACTAACTGAAATAAAAAAAAAACAGCACTGGCTGGTGTGGCTCAGTAGATTGAATGCTGGCCTATGAACTAAAATGTTGCCAGTTCAATTCCCAGTCAGGGCACATGCCTGGGTTGTGGGCCAGGTCCAAAGTCTCTCTCCCTTTCCTCTCCCTCCCTTCCCCTCTCTCTAGAAGTAAATAAATAAAATATTTTTAAAAAACAGGAAAAAAAAATTTACAGGGAAACA
Source organism: Macrotus californicus (assembly GCA_007922815.1). Classification (NCBI taxonomy): domain Eukaryota; kingdom Metazoa; phylum Chordata; class Mammalia; order Chiroptera; family Phyllostomidae; genus Macrotus; species Macrotus californicus. Next base: position 9,050 of record VMDR010018142.1, on the reverse strand, counting down.
GCAGTAGAGTGGATGAAGCCGAGAAACAAATCAATGATTTGGAACATAAGGAAGCAAAACACAACTAATCAGAACAGCAAGAAGAAAAAAGAACCCAATAAAACAAGAATAGTTTAAGCAACCTCTAGGACAACTTCAAGCAGTCCAACATATGCATCATAGGGGGTACCAGAAGGAGAAGAGAAATAGCAAGAAATTGGCAACTTACTTGAAAAAAATAATGAAAGAAATCTTCCCTAATTTGGTGAAGGAAACAGATGTGCAAGTCCAGGAAGCAGAGAGTTCCAAACTGATGGATGCAAAGAGGCCCACTCCAAGACACATCATAATTAAAATGTCAAAGATTAAAGATAAAGAATCTTAAAAGCAGCAAGAGAAAGGCAGGTGGTTACCTACAAAAGGCATTCCCATAAGACTGTCAGCTGATTTCTCAAAAGAAACTTTGCAGGCTAGAAGGGATTGGCAAGAAATATTCAAAGTCATGAAAAGTAGGGACCTACAGCCAAGATTGCTCCACCCAGCAAAGATATCATTTGGAATTGAAGGGCAGATAAAGAGCTTCCCAGACAAGAAAAAAACTAAAAGTGTTCATCATCACCAAACATTATTATATGATATGATAAAGGGACTTATTTAAGAAAAGAAGAAAATCAAAACCATTAACAATAAAATGACATAAATGTATGTTTATCAACAATCAAATCTAAAAAACAAACTAAGCAAACAGAAAGAACAATCATGAATATAGAGAGCATTTTGATGGCTGCCAGATGGGAGGGGGATACGGGGAATGAGTGAAGAGGTGAGGGAATTAAGAAGTACAAATAGGGACCAGGCTGGTGTGGCTCAGTGGACTGAGTGCCGGACTGCAAACCAAAGGGTTGTTGGTTTGATTCCTAGTCAGGGCACATGCCTGGGTTACAGGTCAGGTCTCTAGTAGGGGGCACATGAGAGGCAACCACACATTGATGTTTCTTTCCCTCTCTTTCTTCCTCCCTTCCCCTCTTTAAAAATAAATAAATAAAATCTTAAAAAAAAAGAAGTACAAATAGGTAGTTACAGAATAGCCATGGGAATGTAAAAGTACAGTATAAGAAAGGGAGTAACCAAAGAACTATGTATGACCCATGGATATGAACAATGGTGTGGGAAATGCCTGAGCGAGTAGGGGTGCTGGATGGAAGGGGACAAAGGAGGAAAAACTGGGATAACTGTAATAGCCTAATCAATAAAATATAATTATAAAAAATATGAGTAATCCTTTTAATTCACATTATTGAATACAGAAATCTTTACTCAACTACCAGGTAATCAATTTTCTATTTTCTCTATGTGTGAAATCTATTAGCTACCTGAAATGTAACCATGGTTAATAATAGTTACAGGTACATATTTTATTTAGTCTTTAACAAGCCAATAAGTGATGGGGAACTCAAGAGTAGGAAAAATTTAGTTTTAGGTAATAGTCAGTAAGCTTAATAATTAATGCATGCAATAAGCCACTATTTCAGGAACTGAGGGTCTGATCCACCCTGACTCCAGAAGACCACAGGCAGTTTCACCTTTGTGCCCCTGAGGATTGCATGCATTGAAGATAGTATCTGAGCCATTGTACTCCAGAGTGAGATGTTCACCACTGAGGACACAGATAAAGACCACTGCCCAGGACATAGAGAAAGAATCACTGGTCAACAGATGAAAGAATGCCACAGCTCTTTATCTAACTTTTTTCTTGAATTCCAAATCCCTTACCTACACTTTTCTTCTCCTTATAAAAAGTGTCAAATTAAAATGGAATATAAAACAGTCTGTTATGGTACATAACCTGCCATCTTTTCAGATCACAAGCCATCTGAATAAAGCGCCCTTAAAGATTCAATCCCTGTCTCTGCTTATTGATCTGGTAGTGACAGACAACACAAATGGCAGCTTTTCCAGTTTCATAAGTAGGCATTATTATTATGCTTTTATGGATAAAAAAAAAACTTAAGCTCAAAGGTTAAATAATGAGCCCAGGTTTCATATGTTGTATGGTGAAGCAGGATGCAGTAACAGTCTATGTGCCTGGAATGTGTATAACTTCATATTTTACTGATAGTGCCAAGAAGGAACAAACCAGCTATGTGACAACATTAAACACATTAAGGAGTAGCAAATATACTCCCACAGGCTCTCTCACAGCACTGAGCACTTAGTTACTAGTGGTTCCTCAATAAATGCTTGTTGATGAAAAATTTTTAAATGTCCTTGCTGAAATATAACTACTATTTAGGAATGGTGGGCAGAGCACCAAGCTAAGGATAAAACCCAGATTCTATCAAGGACTCTTCTATTAACTAACTGTGGGACCTTGGACAAATTACTTATCTAAGCCTTCATTTTATTTTTTTAAAGAGAGAGAGAGAAACATTGATGTGAGAGAAACATCAATGTGAGAGAAACATCAATTGGGTTGCCTCTCGCATTTGTTGCCTCTCACGTGCATCCTGGCCTGGGACTGCAACCCAGGCATGTGCCCTGTTGGGAAATTGAACCGCTGACCTGGATGGTACCCAACCAACTGAGCCACACCAGTCAGGGCCGGAGGCTCTATTTTTAAAATCAGAATAACAATGCTTGCTGGGCCTGTTTCCTAAATTTAAGACCACATATGAATATATGATTTGTTGAAAAAATGTTGAATATATGATTTGTTGAGAAAATGAAAGGCTTTACAATCTCAAATTCTAAGTTCAAAGAAGCCCATTAGATAGGGATAACTACTTTGCAAAAACCAGTTCAACCTTCTCTACACAGACTTGATTATGATATAAACCTGTCTCAACATTTTACCATAAATCTGGCTCAGAACTCTGGAACCCTTTATTGGATTCTACTTCTCTGAACCTTTTTGATTTCTTCATTTGATGTCATCACCCCTCATCCAAACTAACAAGTTTCCTTTCCAAAGTCATTTTCTGTAGCTGAAGAAAAGAAAGTATGCTGTCCAGAGGTTAAACTCTTGGGGCATTGTATTCAAAGAACACAGCAATCTTACGGCCCTTTTTCTTACCCCAAGCTTTATTAATCATATTTAACATTTTCTGTATATTATGATGTTTTGACTCTTAAAAAAGTTTTTCTGGTTAGGGAGAGACTGACCCAGCGGAAGCCAATTCTTAGAGATTACAAAAGGCCCAGCCTAAAGCATATCTTTGATATGCAAACTAACCAATCCAGAGCCATACCTGTCTCTGGCCCATACATCCCAGGAGACAATCTGCTTCTGCCGCAATCTTTCCAGGGCCAGATGCCAGGCAACTAGGGAACACCCCATGTCCAAATCCAAGGAAATTATTCATAATAGCCCATCCTAAACTATTTACTCTTTTCTGCCTTACCTCTCCTACAGAAGCCTCCACACTCTGGCCAAAACATATTGCTTGCTCCTGCCTTTGCTTTCTGTGGAACCCTGGTGTTCCAAACTTGTCCTTTTGTGCTGATTCATGCCTCTTGTTTCTAGGGAGCTGTGTCATTAAACCTTTCTTTCAGTGGCATTGACCTTTCTGTGTTGTCACTCAGTCACCTTTATAAATTAAGATCTAGGAACGGAATACAGGCCCAGCTAGGTCTTTTCAAAGCCAGAAGCCAAAGTAGCTTAAGGGGAAGTGGAGTCACTAGTATGAAGATTTCTACTTCAGGGTGAGGTTGTCAAGATGTACTCACTTTATGATTCTGATTTCTTTAATTGGCAGTCCTTGATCTAAGTTAAAAACAGCGAGGAGTTGCTGTGGCACGCTCACGATGTTTCTCTGTGAAAAGGGAAGCTGGGTTTCAACGTAGCACCATCGTTCTTTTTGTTTTTAATCATCGAACTGCCTGTGTACTTCCTTCTCCTCATTCTTTTTTTTTTTCACCTTGTTTATTCAGCTTTTGTGCTCTTTGGGTGTTCTTCCATGAGACTAGACTAGCGGGTCATATATAGATCTTAAAGACAGACCTCCTTCCCTAGCATATAAAATGTACTGAATATCTTAGTCCATTCGGACTGTTATAAAAAATACCATAAAATAGGTGACTTAATAACAACAAACACTTATTTCTTACAGTTCTGGAGGCTAAGAAGTACAAGATCAAGACCCCAGCAGATAGCTCACCCCAGGTTCACAGATAGCAGCCCTCCCAAGCCTCCAAAAGAAGGGATCTCTCTGGTGTCTCTTTCATAAGCACTAACCGCCCCCCCTTCCCCCCTCCCCCCTTAATGAGGACTCTACCCTTATGGCCTAAGCACCTTCTAACGGCCGCACCTCCTATTACCTTCACATTGGGCATTAGGATTCAACATAAATTTTGAGGACACAAACATTCAGACCATAACGCTGGACATAGGTAGGCAAGAAAAGTAGGTAATATTTTCTTATGCCCATAGAACACAGAGCTGATACTACAGGAGATCCCTCCAATCACCCTTTACTTTATTCCCTCTTCCTAGAGACACATGGAAAAGGAAAGGGATGCTTCTAATTCTATCTTTCTGGCCGTTTCCCCTTCCTGGAGGTTACTAATGGGAAGGTGGCCTAGAGGTGACACTGTTTTGTACAGCTTTTCTTGATAGTTGAGTCTTTTTCATTTATTTAACTAACGGGAAATGTAAACTTGCTGAGGCCAGATGCCTTCTCTGTGTCGTTCACGACTGTGCCAGTGCCCGGCATATACTGGGCGCTCAACAAACACGTTAAATGAATGAACCATTACTTTTCTGAGCGCTGCTCTGTGCTGGGTACCTCTCTATGAGCTGAAAATAGGGAAGTGACTACACTGCGGGTCCTGTAGATCTAGAGAACTAAAATCCACGCGCTAAGTGCCCTACCTAACAGAGGGAACTCCGGCCAGAGAGCAGCGCACGGCGCTGGGTGGGGTGCGGGTCTGGCCGGTGTGTTCTGGCCGGGTTGATGCTTCTCTGGCTCCTGCGGCGCAGACGGATCTGCAGCTCCAGCAACCGACCCAGGAGCGGCTTGAACGCCAGATGATTCCTCCCAAAGGACTCGCCCCAGGCGTTCCGCTCTCATTCCCAGACGCCTCCTGGTGCTCAGGGTTCGACAGCACACACCTGTCGACCTCGTCCGCCCAGCTGAGGCTCAGGCCCGCTGGACTCCCGGGAGCGACGAGCCCCACCCCCACCCCGTGCCCAGGCTGCGGCCTTAAACAGCGGCGGAGCCAACGACAACAACAGTAACAACAACAACGACAACAACAAAGCCCGCATAATTCTTCCCAGGGGTTTCAGCCCCTCGGCTCTGCGGCTGAGGCGCGGACTTCGGTTCGAAGCCCGAAGTGCGAGGAGCTCAGCAGAGAGAACGGCTGAGCACCGCCCTGCCGCCCTTCGCCCGCGCGCCCTCGCCAAGTGTCCTCGCGTCCTCGGCGAGGTGCTTTCACCTCGGTCGGGGCAGGGGCAGCTCGCGGCTCTGGGACTTCTCCAAGCCTCAGGTTTAGCTGGAACCGGAGAAACCCCGCCGCGTCCAGGAGCCAGTCTCATGGGGGCAATTCCAGAGTTATCTTGAAATTCCTTTTTCTCTTAGGCCTAACCAGGTACAAGAGACTCAGAGGAAGGACTGTGGCTGCGCGTTGAAGCTGGGGACATGGGTGCGGAGGGAAGCAGCAGTAGCAGCAGCCAAAGCTGCAAGCAGGGCGATGTGTGCGCCTCATTCTGTTCCCCGAGTCAGCGTTGCCAGCCTGCTCCACCGGGCACCGGGGGAACCTACTAACCATCTTCTAATTAGGCAAAGAGTTGCGATGCTCTATTACCGCTGCCTGGCATCCGCAAACCCGGCCAGCCCTGCCACTGTTGTGGGGAGGGCTCGGCAGTGAGGGAGCAGGGAGAGATAGCAGAGGAGGAGTTAGCTCCCAGGGGGACATCGCGGCTGTGCTCGCCTGTCATTTGGGTCATATTTAAAAATAACGTTAGACTTCACCAGATATTTCAAAGGACAATATCAACATTTCACGCACAAAGTTTTCTGTTTAGAGGGAAAAATGTCCTCCTTCTTGATAAGCATGTTTTCTCGTTTGGGTTTCATAATATACAGAATTAAATAGCCCACTATGGACACAGGAAACCAGTCACTACCTTTTACAAAGACAGCCGTCAGTTTTCTGTATTCCTTAGGATATGAATACTTACACTTACTATAGGTTTATTCGGCTGTAGTTGTAACTTTTTGGCTAAGTAGAACAGATTTACACATTCAAACCTTAAAAAAAAAAGCAGTAAAAAAAAATCATAACAATCAGCTTTAGAGTCCTCTTGGTCTTGACATTGGTCTATTTTCTCCCAAGCATCAAAACCTGAGCCTGGCTCCCAGATTTGACCCTGGGACCATGCAGGTGAATTGGACAACTTTTCCCGTGAGTCATCGTACCTTTATAAGGGTCACCAAGCTGTCCAGATCTTTTGAAAATTATGTAATAGTTGCCTTGCAGTGCTTCTGAAAACGCAGAGAAGATCATGTTTGAAGTGCCTGGGAGGGCCTAAGATGATCTTTGTCAAGCACGGGTATAGCTGCTCCATAATAAGTGCTCATTAGGTGTTTGGGGAAAACATGATGATGCGTAAATTAACATAGTAACGGGCCTCACAGCAAGAGGCCCGCTACTCAAATTTTACAGACAAATTTTACAGACAAATGAGCCCCTGCTTCTCTTTTATTATCATTGCCTTTATCAGCAAAAAGCATTTAATGAAACTATTTTAAAAGGCTTCCTGTCTTGGGAGTGCGACACCAGCTTGGTACAGTCACAGCGGGCCCTGTCCCTCACCCCACCTCCCTGCGCTTTGCCTTCGCAAGTAGGGTAGGGGATCTGGCGCGGGGGAGAGCCAAGCAGGGTGTGGACAGCAAGTGAGGGGTGGTAGCCCGAGGCAGGGGGCGGGTGGGGTCCGCAGAGGAACCGCTCGTCTCCGCCCGCCCTCTGGGGGCCGCCCCTGAAATCCGCCCTGGCACACGCCGCTACACCTACTTCCAAAAGTTCTGCGGACACAGTGCGGCTTTCCGTGACCGCGTAGTCCCAGGGCCACCGCGATGCCAGCCAACCACTTAAGAAGGCGCTAGCGCGGCGTGGGGCGTCCGGGAGACACAGGGAAGAGAGAAAGGTCCACGCGGAGGTCTCGGGGGTCTCCACCTTCGCAGGAAACCAGTCTGATCGCCTGCGAGTCCAACCCCAGGAGCAGAGCAGAATGGACCCCGGGCCCCGTGCTTTTCAAGCCCCACAGGAGGCCCAAAGTCTCTTCCTCGCTGTGCCAGGCCTAGGGGAGGAGGCTTGCTCCCGAACTCCGCCGTCCCGCAGAGGCCCTCTGGTCCCGGAGCCGAGTATTGTGCAGTCCCAGTCCGCAGGGTCCCTCTTCCGCAGCAAGTGGCGGGCCTTGGCCGGGTCCGCAGAGATCCCTGGCGTTCCGCTCTTTGCCTGGGCTTCCCCAGCATCTGCGTTTCTACCGAGACCAAGGTCGGAGAATTTTGCCACCCGGCCTGAAGAATCAAATGAGGGACCTGATGGAGTCTCATACTGCAATGCTGTCTCACTTCTGTTTTTGTCTAAGGGAGCTTTTTGTGGAACTTTCTGCACCTGAGCATCAATTTGATGGAGTGAAGTAAAACCTTTGCCCTGAACAACCATTTCTTGTCCGAGATGACCCATTTAATCATCGGAAAAACCGGCTGATTGCATTGCTTCACAAAGAGGAATCTTTTGGAGATCTCAATACTCATTGTAACACTTGGTGTCTCCGGAATGTAGAGCCATTGTTTGAATTTATGTTCTAAAAATGTCACAAATTTCTAACCAGTTTTTAAAAGAACAAATGCTGTAATGTTAATTAGTAACAAGCAAAGGAGGGAGAAATAATAGCTAAAAATTAATTAAAACTCTTAACACTAGTCTCCATTTTTAATGCTCTCTCAGTAATTTTCTTTTCCCTATTTCAACCCCAATTTGCAAGACAAAGAAGCAAAGCAAATACCTGCATCTCACATTTAGATTACAGATATTGTTGAATTGTTCGAATACCCGGAATTTCTTTATTCTTTGATGTGCAGGTCAAATTGCCTAAGCTTAAAAAGTTGGGCAGAAAATTTCCTTAGGACAGAACTTTTCCATAGTTGAAGCACTGGTTCTTTTTCATTTATAGATTCAAGCCTGAAATCTATGTAATTTTATTAACCAACATCACTCCAATACATTTAATAAAGAAATTAAAAAAAACACTCAACCCTTGCTTGATCTCCTCAGATTGAACAATCCTACAAAGTAAAGGACAAAGTACTGCCTAATTCAGGATGTGTTTTGGAAGGAATAAGCATATGATGCTGAGAGCAAAAGGCCTTCTTTCCTCTTTTAAGTAACATCATTTCTACACAAGTATTTTCTTTGAAAATGAATATTTTAGTTAGCCAGATCTAAATATCTTGAGTCTTACATTTATTTAGTAATAAACCCATTTATTAATAAACTTGGAGATATTCTTAATTTTAATTTTCTCCCATGTTTATGACATTTGTTGCTAAGAATGAAAAACTGTAGGTATGGCTTTGAATAAATCACAACAATCCTTAATTCACACATTCTTTTCAACTTGGAAGAGGGAGTAACATTTTTCCTGAGATTAAACAATATTTATTTTTCTTTCTCAAATATTATTTCCTTGACTTCCCATTCTAAAAACAGGAAGCCTTGCAAATCTGTTCTTTATTATATAGGCAATATGAAGAAAGGAATGGTTTTGGTGGTCAGTGCATACTGAATTTATTTTCCTTGTAAATAAATATGTGGAATCTAGTTTTTCCCCATTGTCATTATCTTCACACTCAAAATAATCAAAATTAGAATTTTGAGGGTGATACTATCCAGCATTTAAATAATATCAATTATTTTAAGCATTGCTTCATTGCTGGGGTGGGGGGGGGAGTGGTAGGGGAAAAATGCAGACAACTGTAACTGAACAACACTAAAGTAATTAAAAAATAAAGAATTGCTTCATTGGATATTTGGGGCAGCTTAGCCCTGACTGAGTAGCTATGTTT